>JARVGQ010071098.1:0-10078 GCA_031762355.1 Hypsolebias martinsi | reverse complement strand
TGGAATGGTTTGGAGTATGAAGTTAAAAATGCCAAGTCAATGTGTACATTTAAGAAAATGATCAAAACTGAATTGTTGAATAAAATACATGAAGTAGCGTAATGTGTATTGTATTAGTTAGAAAAATTAGAAAGAGTTATTCATTTTGTTTTGTTACTGGAAGATTATTATTGTTTGAACTGATTGTTTGAAAAAAAGAGGCAGATATAATAAGATGTTTTTCTTCTTTCTGCTACCTTTCATATTTTTATATTTTGTATGTTATCATCTATGGGATTGCTTGGTGTTGTATTTTTTAATGAACAAATTTTATAAAATAAATAAATAAATTATGATGAACTCATGGACATTATTTGTTTCTCAGGGTCAAACAGGTCCAAAAGGAGAGAGTGGTTCACCTGGACCCCCTGGTCCTCCTGTGAGTACAAGTCAGGTTTTATTTACATGATCAGCATTTTGTGTTTTCATGTCACTCATTCCACTTGGCATCATCTGCCTTTATTGGAGGCAGGCAACTGTGTAATTGTTTCTGTGTATGCGTGTTTGTTAGCAAAATATCTCAAGACTAATCGTCTGTATAAAACATAAAAATGGTGAAAACTCAGTAAAGTTTATAGATATGGAGCTAAGATCCCCGATCATATTCTTTCAAGGGAAAATAATCTATTTAGAAATGTTTCATCCTTCTCAACCTTATCTCAGCTGGTGCTGGTTTTCTCCCATCTCGCCATCACAGGGCCCTCCTGGTGATGTCATCCACCCGCTCCCCATCCAGGCTTCTATTAAGGGCAGAACCCGGAGGAACATTGATGCCAGCCAGCTGATGGATGATGCTGCCGCGGATGCTAACTACAAGGACTACGATGATGGCATGGAGGAGATCTTTGGTTCTCTCAACTCCCTGAAGTTAGAGATTGAGCAGATGAAGCACCCACTGGGAACACAGAGCAACCCTGCTCGCACCTGCAAGGACCTACAGCTCTGCCACCCTGAATTCCCCGATGGTTTGCATCACATTTTGTTTGTAAAAAACCTTCTCAACAGTTTACTTTATTTCCTGCTCTTGTGTCATTTATCATACAAAAACTGGAAAAACATTATAAAACCTGACAACAAAGATTGGTTTAAGTCAAACAACCCACAGGTTTTATTGATCTGCTCATATGACTACACTCTGAGATTCATATAAACGTGTGGAAAAACAAAGTTTGTCATATGCAAAGTCAGCGTAAAAATATGCGACAAACATCACTTCATGGAAACACAGAAATAAGAAAAACAAGTTTTAAGTTTACGTTAAAGGGACCGAGTTGCTTAGAAATTGAACTAAGGCAGTGAAACACAGGAAACCAGATTATTCTTATAAAATATCTCAGGTTCATTTGGTTGAATTTGACTGGTGCTCATTGGGTTCAGCTCTGTTTGCAGAATCAGCATCAGCCAAAACTTACCCTGATTGAATCATAATTCATACAAACATCAGGGAATGGAAGGACAAGAGTCCAAATCTGCATTAAATCTGCACATTTTCTGAAATTACACCAAAAGTTTACAGTCGGTCTGAAACAGTTTGTTCAATCAGCCAGAGTTTGTTTCTGATTTGTTTTTAATTCAAACTAATGTTTTTCTCTAAATGTTTTATGCACCAAAGATTTAATTATTTTTGGAGTTATGCAGCAGATTGATTCAAAATGAAAATAACTTTTGCTGAAGCCTCCTAGTCAACCAATAATCACCCTGAAATGCTGCGTCATGATTTGTTCTGGTGTTTGTCATTTTTTAATTATGTTAGGAATTAATTTCATATGGAGCAGTTAAGAGCTTAAACATTTATTCATCCATCTCTGACATCACAGATGAGATCTAACACAGCACCATACTGATGTTACATACTCTGTTACTGCTCTGTTAGTGAAGCTGTGCACACAAAGGACTCTGAGATAATGAGTTCTTATTTCTTCTATGGCACCCGAGGGCTCTGAACAACATCAGGAATGTTTAGCAAAGATGGATCTTTGGGGAATCATAGATTGAGTTGACGGTAGTCTTAGCGACTTCAAAGTTCAGATAAAGTGGAGCATTGTGTAAAACAAAGTAAACATTATAGTTGTAGAGAGCTGTTTTAAATTAACAGTTGTGATAAATAGAGATCAATTCTTGCAAACTAGGTTCACATGAACAGTGATAAAATAGTTGAGTTTTTAAAAGTGTTTTTAAGATGGAAGCAGTTGATTTTTGTCCAGCTCAAATTAGCCAATTGCCCATCAGTTCAGTCAGAATTAAACTTTTTTCTTCAAATTGAGGTTGTTCAAAAGTTTATCTACAAAATACAAGAAATGAAGTCTACTTCAGAAGTTCTGAACTATCCCTTTAACCATGGCAAAGTAAACAGAACAATAAGTTCGATTTTTATCTATGTCTTTTTATCACAGTACAAACAATAAACTCAGTCATGTTAAATAATAACAATAATAATGATAATAATAACTAGAAAAAGGCAAATTTTATACTGTGCTGAATAACTGTTGACATTTGATGAAGAAGCTGAAATGACTTGCTAAAATAAATCAATTGGGTTAAAATGAACAGGATACAAGCTAAAAGCTAAAAGGCCGAAACAGTCAAACAGCAAAGCAAGTTTTGGTTCAATCAGCTGCCGGTAACAGCAGCAGAAAAGTAGCTAAAAGGTAAAAAGAAACAAAACAGATACTATAAGCTGCAGAACATTACCTGAAAGCTAAATAAGTAGAAAATATGCAAAAATGAGCAAAACAAATGCAAAACTTGTAAAACTGATGCTAAAAAATATATATTAGCCAACATTAGCTAAACTCTTGCCAAAGCTAAAAAAAAAAAAAAAAAGCAAAACAGTAGCCAAAAACTATAATGTGAAAAACTGTTTTTAAACGTAAAAGCAGTTAAAAAAAAGTGAAAATGTGTTAAAAAAAAAAGAAAAATAAATTAAAGTGGTGCTAAAGTGAACATTTTTAAAATTGTAGCCAAAACCTTTACATAGCAAAAGAGTAGTTAAAAATTTAAATGTGCAAAACTGTAATTGAAGGCTTTTTGTAAAAAATAAGCTAAGTATTAAAATGGACTAAACCATAGGTCAAAGCTTCTTTTTTTAATGTAGCCAAAAAGGAAACTTTTCTAAACAGTTGTGAATTGATTAGTGGACCAGAACCATTAAATTCTGAAAGTGGCAGAACATAGCTAAAAGCTAAATATAACTTAAAAAGCCATAGCACCATATTCCCAGTCCAGCTATGTGCTTCATAATTAATTAGATTATTGTCCGAAGTGTTACAAACTGCATTATGAAAGAGGTTTTTGAGCTTTACCTGAAGACTGCCTGTGTGAACATGGAGACATGATGTGAGACGTTGTGTTCACCTGAGAGAACACTGCTCTGTGTAACGGTCCCTTCTTCCTGTTTTCTGCCTCACTTCATCTCTGCAGGTGAATACTGGATTGATCCAAACCAGGGTTGCTCGCGGGACTCCTTTAAGGTTTACTGCAACTTCACAGCAGGTGGAGAGAGCTGCATCTACCCAGACAAGAAGTCTGAAGGGGTACGTCTGGCTGCATGCCACATGAGCACTAAAATGTGCACACAAAACAAGAGAAGTCAGGCTGAGAATATAGTAGGAAAAAAATCCATCCTCCTTCTTTGCCTCGTGCACTGGATAAACTGCTGTGCATGCTGTATAGATCAGGTTCTGAAACATGCACAAGGATGATTAGTCTGTGTGTGATCTGTGATGGTGACAAGAAGATTTGTGAGATGATCAGATATTCTGCACAGATCCAGAGACTCATCCACACGCTTTAGTTGCAGAGCCTTTTGTGCGTGAACCATAAGAACTGGATGGACCATAAAAGCTTTCAAAGGGTGGGGAACACACTGAGAGGACTTTGCTTCATTATGTATGAGGTTGTAGACGTGGTGGAGTGGTGAAACGGCATCTGCGACAACTCTGAGGTTGTGTAAACGCACAGTGCTGCAGCTGCTTTAATGAACCCGCTCATCAAGCCTCAGAGGAGTCGCAGTTGGTTTAAGCTCAGAACAATGAAACAGACTTCTTATAGCTCTCTGGTGGCGATGCTCTCGTTTAGCTTGGAGCTGCTGTCAGTCTGGGCACTCGCCACATGTGTTGGAAGTGGTCTGCAGAACCAGGGCAGGTTTTCTCCTCCGCCCCCTCGCCTCTGGTAGAAACAAGCAAAGGTCACCTTCACGGCTGCAGGGTTCAATGGGCACCATCTTGTAGCGATGACTGATCTCTGGCCCATCTGTCATTAACGCATTAAGCTGATGATGACAGCTTTGTATCAAACGCTACTCATTAGTTGTAGAAACATTTATCACTGTCATGGCTCAGGCCCGTTGGCCGAGTCACAGCTTTTAATAACTCAACAGAGTCCGAGCATCCGGGCCGCACAGCAGAACCACTGAGCGTCAGGGACAGGGGCTGCTGCAGAGGAGCGCTGCGATTATTGAATCTTTAATCACTGTGTACTCATGAATCTTTTAGCAGCAATTAGCTGCCAGCAACAATTTGTACTCTGCTAAGTGGTGTTTGTTGTTGTTGTTGTTGTCAACTATCAGCGTGGAGCAGTTGAAGGTAATGACACAATATCAGGCCATGAAATTGTTAGGGGTGATCCTCAAAGGTGTGTCATGTCCCCATTACTTTTTACAACCATGTGAGTAAAACTGTCTCAAATGATACAGTGGAATGTTCTGATGAAACAATCTGCGAATATTAAAGAAAGAGCTGAAGCCTCAGACTGAAAATGTTCTTATTAAAAAGGCATTGGTAAAATAATGTTTTCATTTAATCACATGGTTTCACAGAGTGGCAGAGGTTATTTGCATCCAGGTGTTAACTGGAGCGTCTCGCTAAAACAGTAAAAGAACAACAGCAAACGTTATCTCGATTGTTGTTCTTCAACCTGACTTTACTGTGTTGATGGCAGAAAACATTTAGGACGTCAGAACAATGAAATAACTTTTGTATCTGTCAGAAGTTTGATCTACTCGTTGACATGCATGGTCCACAGGCTTTCTGTCAACCAGCCTCTGGTAGAGTTTTGTCTGACATTTGACATCTCTTCTTAGAAGAATTGGTGGAATTCATTCATACTGGTTGGTTTCCTGCTATGCAATCAACTTTTAATACGTTTGCAAAAGCCATAAATTGTCTGATGCTGAGGTTTTGGGAAGGTGCCATCTTGAAGGTGCTGCTTTTGGAGCAGGAGCTTATTTTTTGATGAGCACCCTCTTAGTCCATGACAATGTGAAAATGGTTCCATTGTGGACAGAAACACTGGGGTCCCAGCTTATAGTTCCTGGGCTGTTCCTGAACATCCTAACCCATGTCCTTCCATCCTATGGCGACTATTGGTCAATCCATTCAGTGCTGTCAAAAATAATTTGAATGCTTGCAGAAAGAAACTCCTAGTTGTAGTCAGTCAAGACCACTGAGTGGTTATTTGGCATTTGGTTTGTTAAGTTAAGACCTTCTATAACATTTGGCATCACTGGAAACATTCAGGTGAGTGTATGTATACTTTTGATGCCGTGTGGATCAGAGGAACGCCAGAATCAATTTAAACTTGCTTTCAGAAATTAATGAAGTAATTCATACACAGTTATTCCACCCTCTACAAAGAACTGCTCAAATCAATATTTAAAAACCACAAATGAATCTGACGTTCAGCCCAGTGTTGAGCAGATGGAGACCTCTGACTGCAGCTGTGTCTCTAAGTTTGAGTTCAGCTGTTTCCTTTTGGAGAACTTCGGTATGTTTTACCGCTCTTGTTAATGATGCTGCCACATATGTGCTGTTTGATGCAGCCCGAGACAAGTCTCCCCATGGGGTATTTTTATTTCTGCTGGTCCAGTAGGCCAGCTTGATCTCTTTGAATATCGTTTCAGACCTGACGAATTCCTCAGAGGACAACAAAAGAAGAACAGCTGAGGGTGGGGTGTGGGTTGTCTGTCAAATCTGTTTCCTTTCTTTAATGCTACATTTTTCCCTCTTCCTCTGCCTTTTTGTTGGTCCATGCCCCCAGGCTAGGCTCACATCATGGGTTAAGGAGAATCCGGGTACCTGGTTCAGTGAATTCAAACGTGGTAAACTGGTAAGCCAGACTCCAGACTTTCCACTGTCTCTTCCCTGAATGCCTCTCATATTTTACAGAGCAAAATGGCAAAATGGCCCAAAGACACCCCAGGATCTTGGTATAGTCACTACAAGAGAGGTTCCCTGGTAAGTGGCCCTGCCTGTGGTTCCAGAGTCCCGGCTGGGGTCAGGACTTTGGATGCCCAAGGCTCTGCATGGTTCCATTTCTGCACTGTGAAGCCTGGCGCTTTGCTTGCTGGTTATGAATGAGTTAGTCTTTAAAGTGCATGATCCACCACAGGCTGCTCTCACCTTCAGTCCAGCAGGAGATGCTCTTGTAAGGAAATGGAGGAGGCATTTGTGGACCAAACAGGCAGGGAATGTCTGCACAGATATCTTCTAGAGCTGAATGAATTCCTTGTTCTGTTGTCCACCTCACCTCTGATCCATCAGTAGAACATCTCCTCAAAGTGACCGGGTGCCTCGGCGTGACTATGACAAAGAGTTTATCCCATTAAACTATGTTCCTATACATTTCTGTCATTTCAACAAGTTCTTGCCTTAGCAGCAAAACATCTGTGTGAGCCCCTCCCTCATTGTCTCTGCATAGCTCTGAGTCAAACAGGTCAGGCACTCGGTCACCCCCAGGGGCTTCTAGGTTCTCTGCTGACATGTGATGATAAGAGGTATGTTTCCCTGAAGATCTGCAGAGTTGGGGGGGAAGGGGTGAATGCCGAAGACAAACCACAGTTCTGACATTAGCTCTGGAACAAAGTTTTTGAATTATGGACAAAATGGCCTGCACAATAACAAATCATCATTACAGAGCTAGCATTGAAGGAATGTATGTCACACACCAGAGCTTTAAACCAAGATTCTCTGATGCTGACAAATGATAGAGCTGTACATTAAAATTAACATCATGCACAATCTCATGAGATATTGTCAGATGCTATGCTCAGAGTATGTTGTGAACAACCCTCAGCTACAAATACACATTTTAGCTCAATATTCATAAAATTGACTCCAAACTTTGGGTCAGTATATGTATAAATGACTGAGGTTTATCCATTCTTGTGTGTTTTAAGGTTAGTTACCTGTGTCGGCCATCTTGCATTGGATTGGCGCCAGTGATTATTCACATATAAATATCCATACAAAAATTGATTTCAACAGGTTTCATCCAAATTTGTCCAGGGATTTAGGATGTATTTTAGATACAAACAAACAAACACAATCACACATGGGCTAAATCATTATTGCTCATCACTGAAAGGTAAAAGTCAAGTGATTATGAGAGTTAAAGCTCTCTGTTAATGTCAGCACTGTGTGTGTGTCGCTGCATGTGTGTGTGTGTGTGTGTGTGTGTGTGTGTGTGTGTGTGTGTGTGTGTGTGTGTGTGTCATTTCAAGAACTCGCTCTCCTAGAAGACTGAGTGGAAGAAGGAAAAGAAAGCTCCCGACAGACGGTTTGCTGCTTTGTTTGCATGGTTCACATTCTGCATGCGCTCTGTACTCAGCGAGTCCCGTTTGTCTAAAAGGAGACGCGATCATGTGGATCTAATGGATTCCTAATGGTTGGTATGCAGACTGTCATTTACAGACATTAAAATCTATCTGGGACTGTCTCAAATCGGTTTTATCAGACAGGATTACAGGGCACTAATCAGCTTAAAGGGATACAGCTCAGTTTTCTCTAACACAAGCGTGAGCAGGATTCCACATTCATTAAAAGGCAATTAGCATATCATTACAGCCTCATGTTCTCTTTTAGGAATTACATTGTATTAGGATTTTACAGTTTTTGCTTTTTTTGTGTGTATATAGTATACAGTTACAAATATTTAACTAACCTTTGAAGTAGCTGTTTCGCTATTGTTTTTTTTTATCCTTAAAACAACATTTTAAACTTCATTAATTGCTTTATGTGGCCAGAGATTTATTCTACTTCTGGCCTCCTCTTCTACATGTTCATACACATGACCTGCATGTACATAATGAGTATAAGAGCATTAAACTGTCTCCAGTTTCAGAAGAGACCATCACCTGGATACTGAGCTGATGTAGTGTTGGCTATTTCAGTACTATGAACATATTCATGTAATAGTTTTACATGTGTGAGTGCAGCAATGTTTCACAGCCTAAATCCTATTTTCACTGTTTCTATAGTAAATATTTATATAAAAATGAAAACCAGGCCTTTATTATTGTCAACTGTTATAAAGATCATCATTGTCAGTGAGTATAAAGCAGGTGGTGAGCAGGACAGTCTTTGTAAGCTGTACAGGTTTGATAATGACTGTTTAACAACAATAAAAAACAAACTAATAGAACATTCTAATTAGGGTTTAATGTGGTGCACATGCAGACCATGGATGGGTCTCTAAATTGTTTGATGTACCAAGTTATCAGGTAGTTGCTGAAGCGTCAGACAGTAAAACAGTGAGTGGAGGTCAACAGTCACCGAGGATGGATCATAGACTCATCAGACAGTTTTACCAACACTTGATGGATTCTGTTGAAGGTCATATTGCAGGTTTACATGAGACCAGTTCTGATCTGCTGGATCTGGACGTTTAGTTCCAACAGCTGTGGGCCAACGTGGCAGGAGAGGAAACAACAGCACACCCTACTGACCTGAGACCAGCTGTGTGCCCATACTTTCAACTCAGTTGTCTGATCTGAAAGTGTCAACACTATAATACAGTCACATGACCATTCAACACGTGAGGCTTTGTTTCATTTCCACCACTATGAGATTTTTTTATTTATTTATTTTTGTCAGTGCTTTATGCACATTACAACAATCCTCCCATGGCGTGAACCATCTTGAGGGAGCAGGACCTTCACTATGTGTGTGGGTGCCTTCATGTCCTCGCTGGTTTCAACATCAGACCATTGTGACAACTGTACACCATACATGCTGGACCTCGAGCTGACCACCCAGACTCACGCAGACATACAAAGTGGAAGAAAATTATATCACTTTGTCACTTGTCAAAAATGTTAGTAATTTTAACTCTGACTGATGTACAATAGCAATAAATGGGGTAAATACTTATTAAAGGCACGGTGCATCATTTATGAACAAATCACTGGTTTGCATGTGGGCCAGATTACCTCCAAATCAGACTGTTTCTTCTGACTGCATGACTATTTTTAATGAGTGAATTAAGTCATGTGAACATTAAATATAAACTTATTGATAATAACTGCAGCAGAACTGTGCAAACCAGACTACAGACAATTGTTTGTGATGGTTTAGGTCATTTATAACTTAGTGTTTCGCTCAGTAATGCTGTCTAATATTATTGGCAAATTAAGTTCTAATATTTTTTTTATCTCTGTAGAGGATGGTGGAACAATTCAGGACACTTCTAACTGAGGCTGCTGACAATATTAAAAATGTCCCAGAAATCTATAAAATGATAAAAAATATAACTTTGTGCAAACTAATCAAATCAGCTCCTATGTGATAAAACAGTGCAGAGTCTAGACCTGACAGTATGTCACTAAAACCTTGGTGTTTGCAGGACATGCCTCCTGCTCCATTCATAAGTTACAGGTTTCTCCCCACCTTGTGCTCAAGTTTCCATGTTTGACTTCATCTGCGTGTGTTTGTTTTGTAGCTTTCCTATGGAGATGCAGAAGGAAACCCCATTGGCGTGGTTCAAATGACTTTCCTGAGGTTGCTGAGTGCAGCCGCCCGCCAGAACATGACATACAACTGTTACCAGTCAGTGGCGTGGCATGACCAGGAGCAGGACAGCTATGACAAGGCCATCCGCTTCCTGGGCTCCAATGATGAGGAGATGTCGTATGATAACAACCCATACATCCGTGCGCTGGTCGATGGCTGTGCGGTAAGTTCACATCAACTCTGAGTTCACATCAATTCCGAGTTCACATCAACTTTAAGTTCACATCAACTTTAAGTTCACATCAACTCTGAGT
>JARVGQ010071091.1:0-10080 GCA_031762355.1 Hypsolebias martinsi | reverse complement strand
GCGAACCGTCTTCTGTTACAAATAAAGTCCAGTTGTTTTTGTATTGAATGTTTTTTTTTTCTTTGTGCACGTCTTTGGTCTTTTACGCAGAGCAGACTTTCAGAAGTTTTTATTTTATTGTGACTATTGTGTTAAACTAAATTCTGTTTCATGATGATTCTTTAAATTTTTTTTGATATATAGACTTTCCTGATCCATTTGAATCACCAAGACGCTCTGATGCCCCAGCTAATACTCCAAAGCTCAGGGTTTACACCAGAAACAGACACCCCAGTTACCCCCCATGTCAGCGCTCAGCCGACTCTAAGCCCTCGGCACCTTCAGGTACAAATATTCATCCTGTTTTTAAACTTCAGTTTAAAAAAATGTAGCCGTATAATTATGACTTAAATGTATATGAATATTTTGTTTTGTAGTTGTAACCACACAGCTTCAAAGCCATGCAGCGGTGACTGTGAGAGACTCCTTGGTCAACTCCAGCATGAGGAATATCGACTCTCGACGTCACAGCTCCCCTTCTCTTTCTTCTCTTCAACACCAGCTGAACAGACAGAGAGGACTGACCTCTCTACCTCAAACTTTGTCACGGCCCCTCACTTCACCCCCTCCCCTCATTCCTTCCCCTGCCAGAGACCCTGAAAAATCCAAACACCTCAGCAAAGAGTCGGCAAAGAACGCAGTCCAGAGAGACGATGAAAAGGCCCGCTTGTTTTTGACAGACAGACACAGACCGCAGCCAAACAGAGAGCAAGGGTTACGAGACACAGACAAGGGGAGAACGTCAAGTCGAGATCATGCTTCCAAGGACTCTGACAAGAACAGACATGGACAAAAAGACTCTGACAAGGGCCAAATATCAGCCAAAGAGCCAGAAAAAAGAAGAATTACAAGTTCAGACTCAGGTCTGAAAGAATCTGAAAGTGGAAGACCTCTTAGTAGAGATCCTTCAAGAGATTCTGAAAAGGGGAGGCATGCAAACAGAGACTCTAACAAGGAGAGACACACTGGCAGAGAACTGAGCACTAGAGACACGGATAAAAGCAAATCATCATCGAGAAATCTTAGCTTTAAGGACGTGAACAAATCTGGGTCTCTCAGTAGGGAGACAGCAGTGAAGGAATCTGAGAAACACAGACCGTATAGCAGGGAAACTGGAAAAGACTCAGGCCAAGGTAAAGAAAGACCATCAAGTAGAGATTCTGACAAGGGTAGACTTCCTTCTAGAGATTCAAGTTATAGAAGCACAGAGAGAAGCAAAGACGCTGGCTCAGGGAGGGATGGTCAGTCCAAGCGGACTGGAAGTGAGAGCAGGAGCCAAAGACTGGCACCTGCAGGCTCAGGGCAGTCTTCTCCCCCAGTGGGCACTGCTGTTCATTCAGGTCAGCAGAGAAGTGGCAGCACCAAACAAGTTGAAAAGCAGATGAAACACGAAGGCAAAGACCAGGAGGTTTCTCCAGCCCTCAGTTTGATGCCTTGCCACCGACCTACCCCAGCTTCAAACACCATCTCATTTAAGGACAAGCCCAGCTCAGGGAAGGAGAGTAGCAGTGCCACTGGAAATATACCGCCATCTCCACTCCATAAGGACTCTGCTGTTGGGAAATCTGGCTCCCCACAGAAGTCCAGTGCACGGAAAGCAAATGATCTCTCATCAGGTCTAGCTGTAGCAGCAGCTGGGAATCCATTGTGGCCATCGAGGACATCGGCAGAAGATGAAGGTCTTAAACAGGCCTTCCCAGCTGCGGGCTCCGCTGCCAAAGACAAACACCCCAAACTTAAAACGGCAGGCAGTAGAGATGCATCCAAAGACAGAGACAGGGAGAAGAACCTTCCAAACAACAGCAGCAGCAACAAAATTCCACTTCTCAACAATAACACAAAAGCTACTGGCAGCTCTGACATGCACGCACCAAACTCCAGCTCTTACAACAGCAGCAGCAAAGCTCTAGTGCTCGGAAACAGCACCAAAGCCCATGGGAAGCCTCAGGGAGGAAAACACGAGGACCAGGGAAGCGAACGGTCATCCAAAAAGAGCAGGGACAATTACTCCTGTCCAGACAGAAAGAACAGTTCCAGTGTAGACAGCTTAAGTTTAGCTCCAGAGAACGGTGTGACAACCTCCAACCAGTCTCACACTAAACAGACAGCCATTCAGCTCTCCCTGTCCAGAGAGAAAAGGCGATCATTTAAACCCTCTCCTCCAACTTCACTGAAGTCTGACACCAAGATGGACCCTAATGGGACCAACATCATTGGTGGAATTTCTTCATCCTCCTGTTCCACAAGCACAGCCTCTCCTGCTGGACAGGGGGCTCATCGCTCCGCCCACCCTGCTCTCTTCTCCTCAACCTCCGCCAGCAGCAGCGATAGCTCTGAATCCGACACCCAGAATCAAACGGAGGAAGACGACCTGTGCAAAGATCACTCCTGCAGCAAGCTTAGAGACCACCACAGCCTCCTCAGTCAGAGCGCAGAGGACGATGGCGACGGCCCCGAGGATGAACGCGACAGGAGTTCGGAGGATAAGCATCACAAGGACGACAGTGACGGATCTGGCTCAGCTAAGCGGCGTTACCCTCGACGCAGTGCCCGTGCACGATCCAACACGTTTTTTGGCCTCACGCCTTTATATGGCGTTCGCTCATACGGTGAAGAAGACCTTCCGTTTTACGGCAGCGGCGCAGGAGTTACAGTTAGGAAGAGGACTGATGGCCGGAAGAAATCAGCTGAGGGGCAGGTAGATGGAGCAGATGATATGAGCACCTCATCTTCATCAGGGGACAGTGGAGAGGATGAAGATAGTGGATTTAAAAACAGAAGTAAAGACTCTTACTACTACAACTTCACACGAACAATAATCAACCCCGGTGAGGGTCTTCCATCTATTGAAGGGTTGGATCACTGCCTTGGAAGAGGATCCCAGCTTCAGCGCTTTCTAAAAGATGAGGAGCAGCAGCAACAGAGGACTCAAGAAAGAGCTGAAGAAGACATGCTGAGTACTTTGTAAGCAAACATTTTTTTAAATAAAATAAATATATTTAAAATAATTACATTGTTTTATCTGTTTAACAGTCTGGTATGTTAAATTTTCTGTTTTTCACAGGACTTTAGGCAAGCAGCGTATCAGCCAGCTGGACGGCGTTGATGATGGCTCAGAGAGCGATACCAGCATCTGTACCACCAGCACCACGACCACGACGGCCACCTCATCTTCCACTCCACATAAGAGCGCTCCTAAGAGGAGAGGCAGAGAGAGGCACACAGACAAAACCGACTCCCATGACTCGAGCAAAGAGGCCGACAACAGCGGTGGAGCGGGAAGTGGCAACGCACGAGAAAGCAGAAAGAACCAGAAAGAAAATTGTCTTCCTCTTGGGGGCGGTGTCAAACCACAGAGTCAGGATCCTCTAGAGGCTCAGCTGTCTCTCAGCACAGACCTGCTCAAATCAGACTCTGACAACAACAACAGTGATGACTGTGGGAATATATTGCCCTCGGATATCATGGAGTTTGTTTTAAACACGCCTTCCATGTCATTGCCAGCTCTGGGTCAGCAATCTGAGCCGTCGTCCTCAGAGCTGCTGCTGGATGAGAGCTATGTTGGAGTGGATGTAAACAGGAGGAAAGACATTCTTTTCGAGGACTTCTCGCAGCCTTTGCCCAGTGCTGAAAGTGGAGGGGTTGTAGAGAGCAGTGTAAATAGCTCCATCTCGGTAGAAGAGCCGTATCTTCCTCTTGAGCTGCCCTCTGACCTCTCTGTCCTGACGACACGCAGTCCAGCTGTCAGCACAAGTCAAAACCACGCTGCTGGAAGTCTCATCTCAAATACCTCAGATCGCACTATTCTAGGCTTGAACTCTGACCCAGAGAGCATCAGCGGGGAAAAAAGTGGAGACAAGAAAGTAATTGGGCCTGGTGTGTCTCCATCTGAGAATCAGCTTGATGGTGCAACTTTGGGAAACAGGGATGCACAGGTTTCAGAAGGTCACATGACTCCAGAGCAGTTTATTTCCAGCCCTGCCATTGGTCAAGTGGTTGAACCTCCTGCTAACCAGGATGCAAATAGGAATTCTGGTACTTCAGGTTTGCCAAGTTCTTCCTCTGTGCCTCTTCATAGTCAGAAGTACCTTCCAGCAGCGGCTGCAGGCAGTCCCAGTCCAGTTGTTGGCTCTGGACCTTCCCAGGCTCAGATTTCCAGCCCAGCAGTCATCAAACCAGGTCCCGACAAGCTCATTGTGGTCAATCAGCAGTTCCAGCCACTCTATGTCCTTCAAACAGTTCCCAATGGGGTCACCCAGAAAATCAGTGCAACAGGAGTGATGGACACTTCCTCTCCAGCAGTGCTGAGTTCAATGACTCTTACCTCTGGGTTAAATGCTAGTTTATCTTCAGCCCAGCCGATATTTCCTGCTGGTGGCAAAGTCCTAGGCACCATACCTCACCCCTCTCAGATTCACACCTTCACAGGATCCACACAGGCAGGTTACCAGACTGGAATCCCCAGCACCACCTCTGGGCTGCTCATTGGTCTGTCCTCTCAGCCCCACGAGCAGTCCCAGATTCTGGTCTCAGAGGCTGGTAAACCGCAGGAGTTAGGACCTGGTGTGGCCATCGTTTCCAGTTCCTCCTCCATCACTCCTTCTCCTGCCATACTCGCGTCCGCTCACGGCAAGAAGAGGGCTATCTCTCGTCTGCCAAGAAAAAGCAAAAAAGTGGCTCGATCTCGCAGCCAGCCCACTCTGGCCCCCTCTGAATTAAGCCCCCCTAACATGACTCTTATCAACCTGTCTTCCCCTCAGATTGCCGCAAGTATTCCTGGCCAACCAGGTGGTCTGGTTGAGTTAGGCACACTCTCTGCCTCCCAACGCAAAGTTCCCAATATTATCAAGAGAACAAAGTCTGGTGGGGTTGTGTACTTAGATCCAGGTACTCTTCTGCAGCAACGAATTTCTGGTCCCGCCCAGCCCGGCATCCTGAATCATGATTCCTCTACTCACCTTCTGCCCTGCTCCGTCTCTGGTCTCAGCCCCAGCCCGTCGGTGTTGAATGTTGTGTCTGTTCCTCCCAGTGGTTCTGCTGGTCTTCTTGCTCCAGGATCAGTGTCGCTCTCCACCTCTGTGCTGAGCTCTGCTGACATCACTGGCCCAATCAGTAACCTCCTTTTTAAAGCCAGTCCACACGGTTTGGGCCTGTCAGATCAGCCAGTGGTCCTCCAGTCAACAGGGGGTGCTCCTCTGATGTCGCAGCTCAGCTCCTCTGTTCAGACATCCATAGCCAGCAGCATCTGTGTCCTACCCACCCAACAGACTATCAGCATGGCTGTCAACCAACATGGCGAGACAGAGTGCAGGAATGTCCACTTACAGCATCAGTCTCGGCCTGTTAGCAGTGCTCAGGCTGTGGACTCCAATCCTAATGTTACTTTATCGCCTTGTCCATCTACCCCTCTAAGAGGTGCTAAAGGACGTTTTGTTGGAGTGCTCGCACAAAAACAGACCTTTTCACATTCCCAGAGCAGTAGGACAACACCTATTTCCATATCATCAGATCAAAGACCAACTAATACCGCTACAGCAGTGTCCGCTACGCTTTCTTATATGGACAAAAGCAAAAAGAAAGTGAAGAGGGGCCGACAGACTCCAAACATTAACAGTGGGAAAAAGCTTAAAGCCTGTCAGGTGGAGGATCATCAGAGCAACACTGAAAAGCAACTCCCTCTTTCAAACCCAAGGTGAGGCGCACATTTACACAAGTTGATCTTATTCTGTTCAAGTCAAATTGAAATGTGTAGCTTTCTCTTAAATGTTAAAATGTTTTGTTGGAATATAGTTATGACTTTAAATGAGCACTTGTTCAACTGTCTTTCTGCACTTCTCCAGGGAACTGAGCTCTCCTGAACCTATGGACACCGGCAAACCATCAGAAAAGGCAACCAACAAGAGGTATGGGTTGCCTCGGTTACGCACACATTTTCAAACTGATCATAAAAATAAAGCTCTAAATCTTCATTTGTATATTCTTTAGTGTCATAGGTAAAAAGAAAACTCCTGAAGGTCGTGCGTTGCCAGAGCAAATAGTAGTAAAGGACAAACCGTCTGCAGCTGGAGAAGCTGGATCTATTCCGGCTGCGTTACCACCTGACCAGGACGGCAACAGCAGGGATTCTGGCTTAGACAGCAAACCCAAAAAGGGCATCATCTTTGAAATCTGCAGCGAGGACGGCTTCCACATTCGCTGTGAGAGTATTGAAGGTGAGGCAAAATAACTGTAGTAACTTTATCCTTACAATATGTTACAAACTAATAAATCAGTATAAAAGCAAACAAGCATGATTCACATTGAATGTTAGCACAATGGGTCATGACATAAAGTATGGGGTGTAAATCACCAGCTTTACCACAATACAATATTATATTGATTTGTTTGTATGACGATACGATTTTTCTCGATATCACAAAATCTGTCACGATACAATTTCGATTCTATTGGATTCACAAGTCTGCAATCGATATATTGCATTATCAAATGCCCATCTTATGTATATATAAATAAATTTACAAAAACAATTCAAATATGATTTAACCATTTTATTTCTGTTATTACAGGCACTAGGCATTTAAATAAAAATTTTTTTTCTTAATTAACGGGAAAAAAAAGACCCGTTCAGTATAGTCTCACATTTCTCAAGTTTAAGTGCATTTTTGAAATCAGTTTACTTAAAAGTGTCCTGATTACCTTTCAGTTATAAAGAAACAGAAATAAATATTGAGCTTAAATAACACGGCTATCAATGCTGTGTTTCTTCTTCAGGTGAACGGACAAATTTGATGTTTCCTGAATATTTTAACTCACACTGGCACCTGTTGCATACGGCACAAGTTTTGCCTGTTGAGCCGTCCTTCTGTCAGAATCCAAAATATTTCCACAGTGTTGGATTTAAATCCAGCAGGAGAGTGAATTTCATTATCTGTGTTTTCTGCCTTGTCTGCCATGTTGATGAGGCGACTGCAGAGCGCAGCCATGCACGGAAATGGTGACACAAACGTTCCTTGGGAATTTCAAAATAAAAGCATATTTTAAAGATGACAATATGAATCCTTTTTTTTTTTTTTGCCACAATATAATTGAATTATTAATCATTTAATTGATATATCGATTTAAATTGATGTATTGTTACACCCCTAGTCTAAAATGTGCCTAAATTTTTTGAATGGAATAAAAGATGACTCAAAGTATTCACGGTCTCTTTTCAGAGGCCTGGAAGTCCCTGACTGACAAGGTGAAGGAGGCTCGTTCCAATGCACAACTCAAAGAGCTTTCTTTTGAAGGTAAATTTCATTTTGATGACACAAAAATAACACAAACTTTTTTTTAATTTTTTTTAATGATGTTCAGAAATTACTCTTGAAGCGTCCGTTATATGGCATTTTTTTGTTCTTTTCAGGGGTGAATGGACTGAGGATGTTGGGAGTCGTACATGAAGCTGTGATCTTTCTGCTCGAGCAGCTGAGCGGATCCAGGCACTGCCGGAGCTACCGTTTCCGGTTCCACAAACCAGAGGAAGCTGACGAACCCCCTCTCAACACCCACGGCTCAGCTCGGGCAGAAGTCCACCACAGGTTAGAAAGGAACACACATACGCATGCATCAAATGTACAAATTATACTGTACCAATTTCATTTAGCTATTTTTTAGAGCCTTTTGAAGTTGACAGACACAACAGTAAAGTCTAAAGTTGTTCATATGCCCAGTGAATGTATTATAGGATAGTCTCTGTTTGTCATCTGTAAACTTTCTCTTGTCCGGTCCATGATTTCTGTTTTGTTTGAGATAATTTAACGCAGCTTCATACACTCATGCAACAATACTAGACAAATGTCACATAAAAATTTCCTCATCTCAGCTTCAAGGTCACAAGTCAAGCTCAAAATTAAAACAAGGTCTTTGCTTGTCCAGGCCATTGTTTGATTGCTGTACAGTAATATACAGTAGTCCCTCGTTTATCGCGGGAGATCCGTACCCTGAAGCCTCGCAATAAATGAAAAACCGCTAAGTAGGAATAGTAGTAAAAGAGCACACAGGCTGCAGGAGGTGCTAAATAATTTAAAATAATTTATTTTAAATAAAAATTCCGTGCCCATCGTGTGGCTCATCCATCAATCAGTCAATTGCGTGTCATGTCCAATCTTACTTTGAAAAGCCACGATAGAGCGAGTCCGCGAAAAACGAACCTCGAACAGTACAGTATCCCTCAAAAGTATTGTCGATACTTCGCAGTTCGACTTTAGCAGACTCTTTCACGGGTTTTCAACGTACACGACACACGATTGGGGAAAGACAGACCCTGCCCTCACTTTCTCTTTCTCTGCTGTGACAGACAGCCTACGAAAGAAAAAGAGGGGGTGGGATCTGTCTTTCCCCATTGCCACTGCTCAGGGAGCAGGGATGAACAGATCAGATGAACAAATGTAGAAGATCGAAGAAAATGGAAAAATCAGAGTGAATCAGTTTTAAAAAGAGAGAATGGTTGAGTGTGGCTCACTCAGGAATAAGACAGAACTCCACCCCCTCCTTTCTCTTTCTGAGGCTGTCTGTGACAGCCGAGAAAGAGAAAGGAGGGGGTGGAGTCTGTCTTTCCCCATTGTGTCCCAGAGACACAACAGGCGTGCGCGCAACAGACAGCCCTTGAAAAAGAGAGGAGGGGGTGTGGGGTCTGTCTTATACCTGAGTGAGCTGCAAGAGCGACATAGAGTGATTATTTAAAATAATCAAGCGCAACTCGAACCGAGCCTTTTGTCTCCCTCGACGCAAGAGTGTGGGAAGGGTTTGTAAAGCCTTAAAATATATACAAAATACTAAAATAAATTTAGTGTCCCTACTTGCGGATTTTCACCTAGAGCGGGGGGTGTCTGGAAAGAACCCCCCACGAAATGTGAGGGACTACTGTATAACAGTTCGTCGGCAGGCACATAATGCGCTGTATGCTGTACTCTGGTTTATTCTGGCTCTTGCTTGGGAGTTCCTAGTTCTTCATAAAGAATGTAAAAAGCGTGTGATGTTCTTGTTTTTTTTTTTTATATGTCTCTGATGACGGCCTGTTGCACTGCTCTACAAACCAGGAGGTCTGTGTTTGACATGTTCAACTTCTTGGCTTCAAAACATCGCCAACCACCGGAGTACAGACCACAGGAGGAAGATGATGAGGAAGGGCAGCTCAGGACTGCCAGGTAAGTAACTGCATTCATTACTCGGTCAATGATATTATTTTAAAGTCGAGATAAAATTGCTGAGATCGCTGGGTAAAGGCAAGGCAGCCGACTTGGGACCCGAAAGTCCCAGGTTTGATCCCCAGTCATTGCATCTCGTGGTGTCTCTGAGCAGGACACCCTATCCCCAATTGCTCCCCTGGCACTTTCAGTAGCTGTCCACTGCACCATGGGGGTGGATGGGTTAAATGCAGAGAGCCAATTTTGCCATTGTATAGGAACATACAATGATGACAACACATAACACATTATTATTATTATCATTATTATTATTATTATTATTATTATTATTATTATTATTATTATTATTATTATTATTATTTTAACGCTCCCTTTCTTGTGCTGTCGTCGCAGGCGTGCCTCCGTGGAGCTGCCGCTTGCTGTGAGGTTCAGACAGCTCAAGGCCACCTGGAGGGAAACAGTTGGAGTCTACAGGTTAGATAAGCAGTAATAAGTGTGTTTCTATGTTAATAATTAACTAAGGTTGATAAAATCATGTAAAAGAAGTTGCAATAGTTTTTCCATTTTGGCCATCATAACTTCAAATATTCAGAAATCATCATTGGTTAGTTTTACAGTAAAATTGACTCGGTCGTTGTGATCGACCTTTTAACATTCAGGCAATTTCCTCACTTTGGATATTTATGATCTTGAACAACTTTTGATAATTTTGAGGATTTTAAGAGATACATGGAAAATAAAAATATTACAAACCATACCTGTATCTGTAAACGGTGTGGGAGTGGTGGCGCAGAGGTTAAGAAGGTGAGCTTGTGATCGGAAGATCACCGGTTCAAGCCCCGGTACCGACAAC
>JARVGQ010071067.1:0-10086 GCA_031762355.1 Hypsolebias martinsi | reverse complement strand
GTGACTATAATGACAAATTAAAAAAGTTCAAGACAAAAACAACTGGACTTTATTTATTATACTATACTTTTTACTTTGTTTTTTTCTTGCACTTTTTAGAATTTACCATGTCCGGGATAACTGAGAATCTTCACCAGTTTTTAATGACTCAATCGGCCTGCCATATTCTCACCACCTTCATTGTGCTCTGCTGGTGAAATGCAGCTGACTTGACCATTAAAGTGCATTTATTAAGCAAATGATAGACTGAGACACACCTCTGCTATGATTTCGAGCTAACAAATAATTGTTTAGGTTCTTTTCTTGCTAAATGTCGGAGAAACGAGCCACATTCCTTCTTCCTGTTTCTCGGCCTCTGCGCGTTCACAGAGCACAGAGGCAGCAATACTATTTTTTAAATAAAGCTGATTTGACCATTAAAGTCCATTTATTAAGAAAATGATACACTGAGACACACCTTTGCTATAATTTCGAGCTAAAATAATTGTTTAGGTACTTTTCTTATTAAATGTCGGAGAAATGAGCTGCGTTCCTCCTTCCTGTTTCTTTTTACAGACATGACAATAAGCCTCGCCTCGGCCAGCTGTAAATGCGAACGCACGCTGACCGACGATATGACGTCATTGTTTTAGCTTAGGTCCTTTTTGGACATAAAATTAGAAAAGATAAATAAATTTGCAGACATTTTTTTAGCCGAAAGAACGAGAAAAATATAGTTGTGTAGGTTTTTAAAAAATTAATACCTCGTCAGATGACATTTATTACTTTTTAATGGCCGTAATTTGTGTTAATTTTATTTACTACCTTTTAATACCTTTTAAAACCCCGCAGATACCCTGCTTTATTTAGACAGATAAGTCACATTGAGCCTAGAAGACTCATTTACAAGTGAGATCTGCTAAGACAGACAAAAAGTAATGAAATTAGACACATTAGGAAATGGAGGCAAAAAAAATGCCTATTAAAATCTTTCTTCTTGCCTGAGAAAAAAAATTCTAATATTAAAAAACACCTCACACAAATAAGCACATGGTGACGTAGACATTCTGCAGAAGGGGGGAGACACCGAGAACGATGAGCAATGTTCATAGAAGCTCTCGAGGGCACTGTAAGAGCTTTCAGAGAAACGAGCTGCGTTCCTCCTTCCTGTTTCTTATACAGCCATGACAATAAGCCTCTCGGCTGTTGCCAATTCCTGGCTGAAGTCAGTCTCTGAATTTGGCATTCTCTAACCAGAGGTCTGAAAACTTACATTTCCCCATGACGTATCTGTTTGGACTCCCATGTGTGAGTTGAAATTGTCCTTATGACTAAATCTTTGTCCACAAAGTACACAAGAAAACGGCTTGACTCCTGTGTGGACTCTCAAGTGAGTTTAAACTTGTCATGACTAAATCTTTGTCCACAAAGATTAAAAGGAAACGGCTTGACTCATGTGTGGACTCTCAAGTGAGTTTAAACTTGTCTTATGACTAAATCTTTGTCCACAAACTTCACAAGGAAACGGCTTCTCTACTGTGTGGACTCTCGTGTGGACTCTCATGTGTCTGTTTAAACTTGTCTTCTCACTAAATCTTTGTCTACAAAGTTCACAAGGAAACGGTTTCTCTCCTGTGTGGACTCTTCTTATGTGTGAGTTTAAACTGTCCTTCCGACTAAATCTTTGTCCACAAAGTTCACAAGGAAACGGCTTGTCTCCTGTGTGGACGTCCATATGTGAGTTTAAATTGCCCTTCTGACTAAATCTTTGTCCACAAATATCACAAGGAAATGGCTTGTCTCCTGTGTGGACTCTCATGTGTGCGTTTAAACCTGCCTTCTGACTAAATCTTTGTCCACAAAGTTCACAAGGAAACGGCTTGTCTCCTGTGTGGACTCTCATGTGTGAGTTTAAATGTGTCTTCTGATTAAATCTTTGACCACAATGATCACAAGGGAAAGGCTTGTCTCCTGTGTGGACTCTCATGTGTGTGTTTAAACTTGTCTTATGACTAAATCTATGTCCACAAAGTTCACAAGTAAACGGCTTGTCTCCGCTGTGGACTCTCATGTGTCTGTTTAAATATGCCTTCTGATTAAATCTTTGTCCACAAAGATCACAAGGAAACGGCTTGTCTCCTGTGTGGACTCTCATGTGTGAGTTTAAATGTGCCTTCCGATTAAATCTTTGACCACAAAGATCACAAGGGAACGGCTTGTCTCCTGTGTGGACTCTCATGTGTGTGTTGAAACTTGTCTTATGACTAAATCTATGTCCACAAAGTTCACAAGGAAACGGCTTGTCTCCTGTGTGGACTCTCATGTGTATGCTTAAATATGCCTTCTGATTAAATCTTTGTCCACAAAGATCACAAGGAAATGGCTTGTCTCCCGTGTGGACTCTCATGTGTGAGTTTAAATGTGTCTTCCGATTAAATCTTTGTCCACAAAGATCACAAGGAAACGGCTTGTCTCCTGTGTGGACTCTCATGCGTCTGTTTAAATGTGATTTGGAAGTAAATCTTTTACTACAGTCATCACAGCTTATTGATTTGGGTCTTGCCTGGACTTTCCTGCGTGACTCTACATTTTTCTTCTCTCCAACACATGTCTTATTAAGCAGACAGCTTGAAGACTTCACTCCTGAATGACTTGTCATGTGTCTCTGAAGAGTCCGGTTACTGACATACTGCTTATCACACTCAGAGCAGCTCAAAGATTTGTTGACAGTTTTTACTTCTGATTCAGGAGTCCTGCTCTCCTTCCAGTCTTTCTTACTGTCTTCATGTTCTGATTCAGTCTCTGATGAGTTCTTTAGCAGAGAGTCAGGATTGGTCATTTCACCATCCTCTTCATCGTCCTCATTAACATCAGTCTGTGAAGAGCTTGAACTGCCTTTGTGAGTCTTTAAATCAGGGTGTCTGCCTGGTAAGTTTTTTTTTTTTAATCCTTCCCACTCTTTAAAGAAACTTTAGTGACCATAAACTTGATATCGGTCTCCTCCATATTGAGTTGGTCTCCCACTAGACTGGTCTCTATAAGAGGCTCTGGGTCCTGCTGCTGGTCCATATCAGGCCTTCAGTCTTGAGGAGCTTCTTCTTTTAATGAGCTGTTAACAGAGGCAGGAACCACTGAAACACATGAACATTAAGGACAATGTTACTTCAACACACACACACATACACACACACACACACACACTTTTACCCTCACAATCACCATCTTCTGTCTACATATAGTACATTAATACCAATGTATTACTACAAAAGAACAATTTTAAAGGCAGAAACAAGTGTTTTTAATTCTGAACAAAGGACCACATGTGATAAGTTATTTTTAATATCAACCTTCTGAATTTAACAAAGTTAAGTAAAAGCTAAATCACCCTTTCAGTGTCAAGCTTTAGGAGTTTTACCACCGATAATAAACTTGCTCATTATGAAGGTTGCTGTTATAAAAGACAATTTATAAAGTTTACTGTTGCTAAAAATACTTGAACATTAAAAACCACATGATTGGTAATAATACAGGCAAACCGCCTTTTATTGAGAAGGAGGCATTTATATTTCATAATTATTTTTACGCCAGATGTCCTTCCTGACGCAACCATAGACTTCTGTGTGGAGCAGAGAGCTGCTATCTACAGCTCCCAGAGGAGCAGATGGTGAGGGTTAAGGGCCTTGCTCAAGCACCCAGAGTGGAGCAATGAGGGTGGAAGCAAGTGTGTTTCACCATTCCCACCCACATTTTGATTTCATGAGTACCAGGAGTTGAACCGGCGATCTTCCAATCACAGGCCCACCTTCTCTAACCTCTGAGCCACCACTCCCACAATAATGTTTTAATACAGTGTAAGATTTAAATTAGCAGATATTTATGATGAGCTACAAACACCTAAAAAAAATGACTCCTTCACAGAGATATTTGGAGGGATTTGGGGGGAAAAAAATCACAATTTAAACAGAGACACACCTTTGATATACCCTGATGCATGCTCAATAATCCAGGCAGAAAAATCTAAAAAAGCTAAGTCTGAGCCGTCTAGATGACCTGTTCAAGTTCAATTTCAAGATTAACATCATGGCTAAACTCTGCTTAGCGTGCGGGAGAGACCGAGGTGGAGGTAAAGAAGTCTCTACCTCCGACCTGCAGGGATGACGACAGCTCGAGCAGCTTCCCGGAGTCTCTGCAGGAGAGCACAGGTGGGAAGTGGAGCGGCAGAGCGCGTGCTCTTCGCCCCTTCCAACACCAAGGTTAACGTCAAGGACGCTCCCGACGCTAGCGGCCCTTTGCCAGGAACTGGCCGCCATTATTCGACAGGCAGCGGGCACGAAGGGACAGGCTGTGACCGTTCCGGTTCCACCCAAACCCAGCGGACTGACGGGCAGGCTTGGAGCTTCATTGTCCCGCCTCCCTGACCCAGGGTGGTCTCGCTTCCCGGCAGTGGCGTCACTCTGGGGCGAGGCCGACCCCGCCAGGTTGAGGGCCCCGGCGTCGACCTACGCGCCCCTCATCAAAGTGGAGGGGCCTCACTGACAGGGGCTTCCCGTCAGCTCCCCCCTCCTGGAGCTGCGCCCAGCGGAGGTTTTTGAAGCCAAAACCACCAGAGGGGACCACAAGCAGCTGCCGCCTGGCCGCCATGACCAGAGGGCATCATGCTGACGAACCGTGCGCACCAATGTGCCTCAAGCTACGGCTGCGAGCAACAATGTGACGTTGCTCACATCCCACTTATCCAAAAAACTCTGCGAGCCAGACCTGTCGCGGCAGGACAGGGAGGCTCTGGCAACGTCTGCGCACGTCATCCTTACCTGTGGGCGGCCTCCACGGTTTGCCTGTCGTGCATGGCTAGCGGGCTAACCATGACCCAGCGCTCCATCTGGCTGTGTCACGCACCTTCCCTGCCAGACAGACTCCAAAGAGAACTGCTGGAGGGGCCCATCTCCACGGAGGCGCTGTCTGGGACCAGCCTCGCCAGAGTCATAGAGTGGTCGAAGGTGAGGGACGAGGTTGCAGAATCCATGCGGGGCCTCATGTCATCACGTCCCCCCCGGCGCGCAGAGGGATGGCGTGAACGACGAGCGCACCACCATCATCATCGGCGCTCCACGGCGTCAGCAGCGAGCCCGAACCCAGCCCCTCCACCCGATCCTCGGCAACGGCCAGCGTGCTCCGACACGCGAAACGAGCGTGCCCCACAGCGCGGCGAGAGGCCGCCCGCAGCAGACCGGGAGAGACCATCAACAAGGCCCACCTCGCCGCCGTCAGTCGAGGGAATGACTGACGGCGGGAGGTGCGTGTGGTAACAATGATTTGTGTGAAATAAACAAGTTTTATTTCCCAATGAATGATTCTGTTACTGCTTCGGGTTTGTCTGGCGGAACGAATAATCCGTCGGACGCTTCGACACCTCCCACCCAGGGTAAGCTAGCTCCTAATAAGCATTTGTTTATAAGTAGCGCTAGCTTAAAAAGTTCAGTGTTACCCCAGAATGTCACGTACATAAGTGACCTGGGCCTCCAAAGCTAAACAAGCTAACGGTAGCCATGTTCACGGTGTGAAGAGGCACGTAGCGCAGGACGCTAGTGTACCACCGCCCAAGCGGCGCGCTCTGACAAGGAAAACAATCCGTCAGATGCTTCGACACCTCCCACCCAGGGTAAGCTAGCCTCGGCTAAACTGTTGTTTGCATGTAGCACTAGCTTAAAACGTTCGAGTTTACACCGGCATGTCACGTACATAAGTGACCCGGGCCTACCACAGGCTAAACAAGCTAATGCTAGCCCCGTGCTTGGTGTAAACAGACACGTGAAGCAGAGCGAGAGCGTGGCACCGCCCAAGCGGCGCGTCCAGTGCACTGAAACAAACGCCTCTTCAAAGGGTAAGTTTGCCACGTCATTGAACACACGAACGGTACCGGGGCGGGCCCGCCGTGGGTTACCCAGGTTACGGAGGTAAGGGCCGCCCAGTGGCTTACGTCAGTGACGCACGCTCGACGTCAGGAGCACGCACGACCACTCGCGGACAGACATGCGCAGTGGCAACAAAGGTGCTCACTGGACCGGTGGATGAACGCGCTGATCAGCAAAGATTACGCGCTTCAGTTTGCACAAACCCCCACCCTTCAGGGGCTTTATAGAGACGATTTTGGCAGATGCAGAGCAAAACGCCTCCAAGTTGTCAGAGATTCAGGAACTTTTGAGAAAGGAAGTAATCTCCAAAGTCCCAGACGATGTGAAACACACAGGTTTTTACTCCCATTATTTCGTCATTCCGAAAAAAACAGGGGGTCTGAGACCAATTTTGGATCTATCGTTTTTCAACAAGTCAATTGTAGAGAGACAGTTTCACATGCTGACGATAAAACAGCTGCTGAGAAACATCCGCCAGGGGGACTGGTTCACATCCCTCGACCTGAAGAATGCGTACTGGCACATTCAGATTCGACAGACGCACAAAAAATTCCTATGGTTTTCCTTTCAGGGGACCCAGTACGAGTTCAACAGACTCCCCTTCGGGTACTCTCTGGCACCCAGAACATTCTCAAAATGCGTAGAGACAGCGATACAGCCTCTACGCTCGGCAGGGATGAGAATCTTATTTTATTTAGACGATCTGCTGCTGCTGAACAGCTCCAGAGAGGAAGCGTCGACCCAGACCGAATGTTTAGCAGAACATCTGGCGGATCTGGGTTTCTCGATAAACTGGCAGAAAAGTTCCCCCCTCCCTTCTCGGAACATTGTCTATCTGGGAGTGGAGATGGACTCACGCACAATGAGGGCGCGTTTATCACATCAGAGAGCCCGCGATCTGACAGCTCAACTCAGCTTGGTCAGACCCGGAAATGTGGTTACCGTGGCAACCATAATGCGTCTGCTCGGGTTGATGGCTGCCGGTCATGTTGTGGTGAGTCTGGGCCTCCTCCACATGAGGGCGCTACAACGTTGGTTTTCACGCCTACACATAGATCCTGTTCGTCAGAAGAGACGGAGAGTCTGTGTCCTCCCCTCCGTGGGGAAAGATCTGCATCACTGGGGGGACCCTCGTGTATTATCAGACGGTGTCTCCATGATCACACCTATGTTTCATGTGTCAGTTTTCACGGACGCATCACTGACAGGTTGGGGGGGGGACGTGTCTGTCCCAGACTGTCGGAGCGAGCTGGCCAGACCACATTCATTATCACATAAATGGGCTTGAATTAATAACAGTTCTCAAAGTGCTCCAGCATTTTGCTCCCCTTTTGCAGAAACAACACGTGCTGGTCCACACAGACAACAAGGTGGCAGCAGCGTACATCAATCGCCAAGGCAGGGTACGCTCATCACAACTTCTAAAAGTGGCCAGACAGCTCCTGCTGTGGTCCCACCATCATTTGCTGTCACTGAAAACTGTCTACATTCCAGGAATATTGAACAGGGGTGCAGACATCATGTCCAGGGGCGGTCCACGTCAGGGGGGCTGGGCCCTTCACCCAGTGGTGATCGACCAAATTTGGTACAGGTTTGGCCGAGCGGAGGTGGACCTGTTCGCGGCTCGAGAGAAAGCTCAGTGTCCTCTGTGGTTCTCTCTGAGCTCTCGGGACAAACCCCCTCTGGGGGTGGACGCTTTTGCGCACAGCTCCTGGCCCAAAAAGCTATTATACGTGTTTCCTCCAGTCCCTCTCATCCCACGTGTACTGGGGCGAGTACGAGTGGAGCAGTTGTCTCTCATCCTTGTAGCTCCAAAGCGCAAGAATGCATCCTGGTTCCCAGAGCTGCAGCAGTTGTCACTGCAACAACCCGTGCAGCTGCAGTGGAGGAAAGATGCGCTCCTGCAGGCTGGAGGTGCGATCACGAGCTTCCCGGAGATAGGCCAACCTCTCTGGGCCTGGAAGCTGAACGGACGCGTTTAATGAGTCTAGGTCTTCCTCCAGCTGTGGTTTGGACCATCCAGAACGCACGAGCTGAGTCGACAACTTCACTTTATGCGTCAAAGTGGGCCGCCTTTCAGAGTTGGTGCTCTGAAGGAGGCTTTGAGGCCACATCATGTGACATGGGCTGTGTTCTTTCATATTTACAGCTCTTGATGGACAGAAATCTAGCTTTCAGTACCATTAAAGTGTACGCAGCAGCTATATTCTCATGCCATGAAGGTTTCGGTGACAGAACGCTTTTTAATCATCCCTTGATGAAACAGTTCAGGGGCCCATCTCCACGGAGGCGCGGTTTGGGGCCAGCCTCGCCAGAATCATAGAGAGGTCGAAGGTGAGGGACGAGGGTGCAGAATCCATGCGGGGCCTCATGTCATCACACACACACACACACACACACACACACACACCGGCACGCAGAGGGATGGCGAGAACGCCGGGCGCACCGCCATCAACATCGGCGCTCCACGGCGTCAGCAGCGAGCCCGAACTCAGCCCCTCCACCCGATCCTCAGGGCAGCGGCCAGCACGCTCCGACACGCCAGCCGAGCGCTCCACAGCGCGGCGAGAGGCCGCCTGCAGCAGACCGGGAGAGACCATCAACAAGGCCCACCTCGCCGCCGTCAGTCGAGGAAATGACTGGCGAGCGGCTAACGAAGCTGAAACCGCCAATCCCTTTCGGGGCGGGCCCGCCGTGGGTTACCCAGGTAACGGAGGTAAGGGCCACCCAGTGGCTTACGTCAGTGACGCACACTCGGCGTCAGGAGCACGCACGGCCACTCGTGGACCGACATGCGCAGTGGAAACAAAAGTGCTCGCTAGACTGGTGGATGAATGCGCTGATCAGCAAAGGTTACGCGCTTCAGTTTGCACACAAGCCCCTCCCTTCAGGGGCATTATAGAGATGATTTTGACATTCATCCCTTGATGAAACAGTTCTTGAGGGGTGTGCGTCGTCACAGGCCTGTGTCACGCCAACTTGCCCCTCAATGGGATTTGATATTGGTTCTGCGAGCATTTAACCAAGGCTACCTTCGAACCTCTGAGAGAAGTTTCTATGAAATTTCTATCTTTTAAAACAGCGTTATTGCTGGCCCTCACCTCTGCTAAAAGAGTGAGTGATTTGTGTGCTTTATCTGTTGCTCCATCATGTTTGAAAATTCAAGCTGATGGTAGTTCAGCTACTTTAAGGCCCAATCCAGCATATATGCCTAAATCTATAAATAGCTCCTTTAGGTCTAGGACTATTACTTTAAATGCCTACCATCCGCCTCCACATGCATCGGAGGAGGAGGCCACATCACATTTGTTATGCCCAATTCAGGCACTTTCCTGCTACATTTCACGCACGGCAACATCACGTCAGTCTCAACGTCTGTTCGTTCATTTTCGAGAGGCTTCGGCTGGTCAGGCCTTGTCCTCCCAATGACTGTCGCACTGGTTGTGTGAAACAATCTCAGAAGCCTACAGGACCTCTGGAGCAGAACCTCCGCAGATATTGCGAGCTCATTCCACGAGAGCTGTGGCTTCATCCACAGCATTTCATGCTGGGATGTCTGTAAATGATATTTGTGAGGCTGCAGCTTGGACTTCACCTTGTTCATTCATTCGGTTTTATCTGCGTGATGTGTCCACATTTTCTATGACACATTCGGTGCTTGGAGTCTTATCAGAGTACAGTAATCGCTGAGTCTTCGTGAACTCTGCTCTGATTCACAGAGGCCTGCAGGCAGGCTTCATAGGGTTACCCCTCCCCCTCATTAACACAGTATTTTTACTGCTGGTATGAGGATTTATGAATCTGATATGTTTTTGTACATCGTTCAGCAACATCATGTTTTCAATCATGCATTATGTGTGCACTTCATTGAATACAAATAATATATTATCACTCATATATTTTTTTGGGCTGCTGCTGCAGTTACTTGCCTGTCAGGCTGCTAGTCAGCTCTGCAGGCCCCTTCTCACTCCACCCCTCGGTGCGGGATGACGTACGTGGCGTCATCGCGCTCGTGCTAGTTGGATGTTGTAGTTTTTAGGTGCAGACAATATGATTGGTTCAGGCCCAGTGAGGCATGGACCATATCCTGCTCCGCCCTTTATCCAATAAGCAAAGCACTAAAGGGCGTAGCTCATATGAAATAGAACGTTGGTTACGTATCGTAACCCCAGATTCTATGAATATGAGCGTAGCC
>JARVGQ010071016.1:0-10098 GCA_031762355.1 Hypsolebias martinsi | reverse complement strand
ATGACACTCACAGACTGCTGCAGGTCTGTATGACACTCACAGACTGCTGCAGGTCTGTATGACACTCACAGACTGCTGCAGGTCTGTATGACACTCACAGACTGCTGCAGGTCTGTATGACACTCACAGACTGCTACTGGTCTGTAGGACACTCACAGACTGCTACTGGTCTGTATGACACTCACAGACTGCTGCAGGTCTGTATGACACTCACAGATTGCTGCAGGTCTGTATGACACTCACAGATTGCTGCAGGTCTGTATGACACTCACAGACTGCTGCAGGTTTGTACGAGACACACAGACTGCTGCAGGTCTGTATGACACTCAGAGACTGCTACTGGTCTGTATGACACTCACAGACTGCTGCAGGTCTGTACGAGACAAACAGACTGCTGCAGGTCTGTATGACACTCAAAGATTGCTGCAGGTCTGTATGACACTCAGAGACTGCTACTGGTCTGTACGAGACACACAGACTGCTGCAGGTCTGTATGACACTCACAGACTGCTGCAGGTCTGTACGAGACACACGGACTGCTGCAGGTCTGTATGACACTCACAGACTGCTGCAGTTTGGTTTGAAGCAGAAACTCCACAGAGGATCAGAAAGCAGTGAGGCATGGTGAACTCACTTCATGCACAACAAGGTGTTAATTATTGGATTTCTTTTGTGAAGAGTATAACTGCAAAATGATCACATTTTTAATTCAATTTGCAATGTGAACAAAAAAGAAAGAGATATGTTGCATAAGGTTAAGACAGATATATTAAACCCATAAAGTTTTGATTTTGCGTTCACCAGCCTCATATTGCTGTGTTCATTTAATCTCATCTGCTCACACAGACTCTTGTTCGTGCTGCTGTTGTTCAGAATATTGTTGTTGTACTAATAGGTCTTTTGTCTACTCTTAGTGTTGAGTATTTCTCATTTCATTTCTTATATCTTGTTGCTGTTTTCTTTACATTTTTTACATTTGTTGGATGTAACTGGGCCCCTGTGTACAGTTTTGTTCCACCTCATGTACTACATGTGGTGCGCATAACAAATAAAGAACCTTGAATCCCATAATCCTTGAAACACATCTACAAGGGGGTAACCTATGGGTTAAGCTCTATTAAAGATGGCTGCCTCAGTTAACTGACTTAAAAAATACAAAAGAGGTTATAACTCACTCAGATTTACAGATATTGACGTAAAATTTGGTGTGATAGTTGCTGAGACAAAACCCCAACACATATTAAAGCACTAAAATATTGTACAAGACCTTTGTTTCAAAGCTTGCCATCTACTAGATGAAATCTGTTTGCCTGTTTCAAAAACATCTCATATACTGCATGGATTTTTCATTAAACTTTCAGAGTAATCATTTGATGTACATCTAGATCTTATTAGCAATTGGATTCAGTTCATTATGACTGTCTGCCACTGCTAATTGCAAACAGTCAACAGAAAATGTCCATAACTCGGTGAATTTAACTAGTGTTGAGCTATATTCTGACATGCTAGTTGCTGAGTCTTTCCCTACGTACACGCTGAGCATTGACTCCATTTTCAGTGTTTGACCAAAATGACTGCATCTTTGTAATTCCTGAAACACAAGATGATTTAAATGTTGTCATGAAATGCAGAGGACCTGCTTTTTAATAATTTATTAGAGTGAACACAATAATAATAATAGTTATGTTGAATATTTCCAAATATAATACTATGTGATTGTGACTGTCATGAACGAGTTATTCACACTGCATACAATTAGATATAGAAGACTGCTTGAGTTATGCTTTCTGTTGGGCTTATGACTGTAAACGTGATTCATTTTCATGTTATTTTTGGTCAAAGCTACCGTTCATAGAGCCACTGCATGCGGCCCGACAGCTTCAGGTTGCAGACCTCTGATTTATACAAATGTAAACAGGAAGGATCCTGCTGCGCTCCTGTTTTACCAGGCATCACTAACAGAGAGCAAGTTACAGAAACTAGGATGTTCACGATCAACACAAACACAAAAATTTCCCGAAGGATATGAACTGCACCATCAATGTTTGTGTGCAGCCGGGTCTATGAGGTGGAGAGCGACACACACTGACACTAAACTTCTCATTAGTCTATGATGGACCAACGGCATATTTCTATCAACAACTATGGCGGCAGAGGAAAACACTACTTTCTGTGCTATGACTCATGGGACATATTTGGGTCTCGTAGTTAATCTACACCAGAATGTAGCTGCTGTGACCAGTCGGATCCAGCATGCACATTAGGTGATGCACAAAATTCACAGCGCCAACTAATGACCTGGCATGGCAACTACAGCAGAATCAAGTGGGTTCATTAAGCAGTGGCTGTTTTTCCTTCATCAATCAGTGTTTTTCTTATTGACCTAAGTTTCAGGTCTGACTTTTGAGATTGGAGCGTTCATTTTAATTTTCTTGTTACTTTTCTGCTAGTATAGGTAATTTGTGGGTGGACTGGTGGGAAGATGGGCATCAGAGTGGGAGACCTTTCTGGAGCTGAGTCGGCATGAATCTTGCTTTCCTCACATTCCTTCAAGCATATGCACCTTTTCACAAGTTCCTGTGCAGCTCAAGCTTTCCTGTGTGTGTCTGAGTGAGAGAGGGCTGATGGAAGATGATGCTATCAGTTTGAGTTTTATTAATTTCTCACATAGGTGCAGAAAGCCTCAGTGTCCCAAGGGGAAAGATTGAGAGTAAAGTCTGTCTGTAGTGGTTTAGTGCAGACTGAGACTGGATCTGTGGGTTGAGGCCCCAAACGGCAGATCTACAGTAACCTGTTCTTATTCTTGCTCATGTGTGATCTGGTTATATTTGTTTCATGTCACTGCTGCCCAGCTTCAGAACAAGCAGATGATTGTTAGCTGGATGATTATCTGTAAGCCATATTAATTAAAACGACAAGAAATAAAGGCTTGCAGTATTTCACTCTGTGTAATGAAGCTATATATGAGTTTCACTTTCTGCAGTGACTGACAAAGATTAATGAACTTTTTCATGATATTCTGATTTTTTTTTGACGTACCTGTAAACAGATGAACTGCCTGATGGCTCACACTCAGGGTCAGATAACTCATCAGCTTGTCTTCTCATTGTTTCTTTCATTGGGTGTCTTCTTTGTACTCTTGGGAAATGGTGGGGGACAGATTCCTTGCAGATGTCTCAAAAATATCAAACTGGTCTCGCAAACTTGCTACTGTATGTAGTCACGCATTGACTGAACCAAATCTACCACATTGCACAGGTCCAATTCCTCTGTAGTGCAGTACTCACTCCCTGGAACGTTCAAGAATAGCATTCCTCATGTTGCACCTTAATGTCTTTGTTGACCTCCTATGTATATATGTATTATGATGTCATAGTATGTTGCTGTTTATGTTGCAAGGTCTTTTTTAGCATCTTTTACACTGTGTCCTGTCCAGGACATGGTGTGAGATATGATTATTTTAAGTTCCTCCACCCTCGTGTCTCTTTTCCTCATCTACTCTGTATGTTGTATGTAACAGGTCTCTTGTAAATAAGTCCCTAAGGCTCATTGGGAACTAACCAGTATAAGGTCTCTCTTGTAAATGAGTCCTTGAGGCTCAGTGAGATTAACCTGCCTAAATAAAGGTTGAATTGAATGAAAAAAAAAAGGTTGACTGAATGAACAATGCATTTAATATTTTATACATTTGTTCATACAGTTCCTCAACCTCCTCTCTTGTAGTCCAGCTCTGGTGCTCATTATCAGTAATGTTGAGTAATTACTGCTGAATCTCATTGTAATTTTGACACAATTCTTTGGTTGCAACAATGTGCGCTGATCATCTAGTATCAGAAAGGGATTTCACTGTCTCTATTCTATGACTATCCTTGGGCTGCCCCCCTGCCTTGGTCATCTGCCAGTGTGGAGTGGTCCTTGATGAAAAACTGAACAAATAAAATGTTCAACTTCCTCACAGCAGTTCACACTGTTAACTCACATCAGGTTTAGGGTATGTGCTGCACAGTTGTGCTTACTGTACCTGCTTGATGCGGGGCCACATTCCTTTGTAGGCTCCTGACATATCGCTAGCATTGTCATAACACTGGCCTCTGCATTACTGCCTGGGGGACTGAATTTGTTGTGTCTCCTTGGACTGATGAAGTCCTTTGGACGAAGGTTTCAACAAAAATAAACCGTTGGACTGATGAAGTCCTTTGGACGAAGGTTTCAACAAAAAGAAACCATCCAGAGGATCTGACTTAACTTTGTTGGATTTTTTTTACCTGGATTATTGGACATGAACTTTGTTTGTCCTCTACAGTTATTAATGTCAGTGCTTATCTCCTCTAAAACACTAGTTACAGAGTTGAACAGTGCTTCACCTGTTTGGTTTTCAATAGGAAGAAATTTGACAAAACTTTAGTCTGTACAACCCTCTGGTGATATAAAACACAGGATGAACGTCAGCTGGTCTACAGGTGTGATGTCTGGTGTTGAGTCCACACTGATGGCAAAATATTTTACTATTTTCACTCTGCTGATGACTTCATACAGTACCTTCTGTCACATCAGCTGGAAGAATTGGTCGCACACGTTCAAGGAAAAGTAGGATACAGTTCCTCTGCCAGCATTTCCATATTATTTCAATATGAGCCTTTAAAAAGTGATTAAAATGACTGATCAGCTTTATGCAGCTCAGATCATTTCCAATGTTGGCATCTCCAAACTTGTGACTTAACCCCCTGAAGCAAGTCCCTGTTCTGCCAAATGCTGCAGTCTACAACCCTCTGCAGAACCTCTGTCCAATACAGACACTCCTCATTAAATGTCTTTGTTTCAGTGCTGAGTCCACTGTCCCAAGGTCAGCTGCTGTGGCTTTCCTGTAAACCTCACAGCTTTCATGCTCTGTTAAATGTTCATTAGCAGGCAACAAGTCGGAGAATCCCACACTCAAAAGTATAGACTTTTCCTGGTTGTCACCAAATATTTTACATGCACAACAGAATGGTGAATAATACGGATATTCTCTCAGAACGCATTAACCGTTGCCAAATATCTGTTTAAAATACGTTTTTGAGAAAAAATCTTTTTAGCTGCTTATAGTGTTGCTTTGATACAGGGAGGTTTAACGTCTTTATTTTGACATGATTCTGGTCCCATTTTTGCCCAGCATAATTAGCAGGTCACTGTTATAATGGTCAAACTTTATGTCTCCTTTTGCCTGGTGCTCTCACTGCTCCACTTGTGCTCCTCCCTTCTCCTCCACTCCTGTCTGCTCCTCTCCAGCTAGCCTAGCCTAGCCTCGCCTTGCTCTCCCTCAGGTGTTGGATGAGTCTGAGAGCATCCTTCAGCAGAATCATCTTCACTGGCAATTGTTTTTTAAAAAAAAAAGATGTCAACTTTAGTATAGTTTCAAGTAATTATTTTTCTTGAAACTCTTGACGAACATTTTTTCTTTTCTGTGCATCTCTTTCATATTTATTTCCTGGCATGTTTTTTTTTTCTTCACTAGCTCTCTAGCGAGGCGCACGCATTCCTTCCCGCTCCCTGTTTTCCTCCTGCTTTTTTGCTCTCTGTCTGTGTATCAGAGCAGCTTCTATTTTTTACACATCTCCCGAAATAGAAACTACTGTTTTGGATCTGACCAACTGGACTTTCAATGTATATTACAAATTCTTTCAACAAAGTAATAGGGCACTGGAGAACCCTCATCTGCTTGGACGAGGCTTGCAGCTGGATACATCTCTTGGGGGATGTGTCTACCTCTGCTATCGACTGAGGATGCTGAAATTGCCAGTAACTGGATTTATGATAACAGGTTTCCTGATTTTGGAATAGTCTGGATCCTGGTTTATCAACATTCAAAGAAGATGGCTACAGCTAATTGGGACCTTGACAAGCTGTTGTCTATGTGAAGGTCTGGTTCGTGCTGGAGGACTCAAAATCAGCTGATTTATGAGCGAAACTATAAGTTGGAAGTGATTTAAATCGCATGCCACCTGCGGCTTTGGGACTCGTCGACATGAAAACACGATCTTGAAGAGGCTCGTAAGCACGGACCAGTGGAATGCACCCTAATCTGGACATTTCGTACCTTGGAAAGTTATCAGTACAGACCAAAAGCTGACGAAAAATAGTCTGCCTGAATAAATCAACAATTGTGGTTATCTGAACCTCTCCCCGGTTGGCCTCGGAACCGGCCAACTTATCAATTTCTTCTGGGAAATGTGCAAACTAAGGAAAAGCTTTGTCTATCACAACCCCCCTCCATCCCCACCCCCTCTGTGGAGTCTTATTAGAACTGCCGGCTGGCCATCATCTTATCAGGACAATGGACTATCTAGGGCTTCATGGACCTCCTTCTTTGCAAATGTATACATATTTACGTGTTCATAAATGTGCTTTAGCTGGCAGTTTTTTTTTTATGTCTTAAATCTTGCCCTTTAAGGACAAGGTGTGAAGAGATCTTTTTGGTAATGAAACTACTCTCTCCTCATGGCTTTGTCCTTTGTCCCTTTCTCTATCTAAAAAATGTATTCTGAATAAGAATAAAAAGGCAGCACTTTATAGCAGCAGCTTCGTGCACTCCGTCCGTCTTTCGGATGGCTGTACATATATGTTCTTGTTGTATCTCGGTGCAATGATAATAAAGCTTATTCTGATTCTGAACAGTCATTCAATCAACAGCCCCAAACTAGCTACTCACATTCTGATTGGTCAAACCATGGACTATAAATCATTGAGCCCATGTGGGTTACTTTTTATTTGGGTATGCTGCCTGCACTGCTTGCTAAGGCCTGAGGATGTTCTGTCAACTGTAGCCTGGCGTGCACTGCTAGTAACAGCCAGGACCTTTTTGACCAGCTGTAGCTTGTCCTTCACTGCAAACTACATCCCTGGCTTCCAGTACTGGGGACAGCCTGGGCTTCTTCTGCCAAATACAGCCTGGCTTTCACTAGCCATATCCTCACTACTAGCTACAGTCTTGGCCTGTTTTGCTGTCCGTCTGTCCGTTCGTCCGTCCATCCATTATCTTTACCTGCTTCTTCCTTTTCGAGTCATAGGAGTCACTGGTGCCAATTTCCAGCTATCACTGTGCGAGAGGCTGGGTACACACTGGACAGGTCTCCAGTCCATCACAGGGACACAGAGACAAACGAGACAAACAACCATTCACTCTCTCACCTAGGGACATTTAAGAGTTACCAATCAGTCTAACATGCATGTTTTTGGTCTGTGGGAGGAAACCAGAGTACCTGGAGGAAACCCACACATGCACGGAGAGAACATGCAAACTCCATCCAGAAAGATCCTTGGACCGGGATTTGAACCAGGGACCTGCTCGCTGAGAGGCAGCAGCTCTACCAGTTGTGCCACTGTGCTGCCTGATTAAAAAACGTACAGAAGGATTTTTAAATTAATTCAAATGTGAATTGGGCACCAGTGAAGGGAGGTCAGAACTGGTATAATGTGCTCTCTTTTGCCTGTAGCAGTTAAAAATGGGGCTGCAGCATTTTGGACCAGTTGTAAATGTGCAACGGAGGTCTGACTGATTCCAAACAGAAGCACACTGCAGTAATCAGGCCTGGATGTTGTGAAAGCATGGATCACTGTCTCCAGGTTAGTTTTGGACAGTATGGACTTCAGTTTAGACAGTCGCCTTAGCTGAAAAACAAACAAACAAAGAAAACAGGATTCAACAATCATGTTTACATGACTGTTTAGTTTCATGGAAAGGTCCATTATCACTCTCAGATTAGTGACAACTTGTTCCAGTAACGAGGCTACAGCAGAAAGGTTGATGCAGTGGTTCTTGATCGTGCCATTAGGAGGAAACATGACTTCTGTCTTCTTCTCATTAAAGCTTAAGTCATTTAAAGCCATCCAGTCCCTGATGTCAGCCAGGCAGTCAAGAAGAGGCTGAATAAAACATGCACCAGTGTTTTTCATACGGAAGTAAATGTGACAGTCGTTGGCATAAAAATGAAAAGGTATGCCGCCGTGTTTACAAAAAAATAGCACCTAGTGGCAGCAGGTATAAAGAAAAACGACGACCGAGAATGGACCCCTGTGGTACCCCTTCCCATATACAGGTTGTTCCCGAGTTACGGCGCTATCAACTTACGGCAACTCAGACTTACGGCGCCGCCCCAGTGACGTCATCACACCTCACGTTGGCTTTTTTATGCAGTATTTTATGTTTTTTTTCCCCGATTTTTTGAGGGTATTCTGTTAGCTAACTGCTTGGAAACACATTAAACAGCGTTCTAAGTATGCTGTTGTTGTTTTACATTGAAAAAAACGTGTTTAAAAAGACGTTACGGCTGCCATGTGGTTTCAGTTTCGAGTTACGGCCGAAAATCCGGACTTACGGTGCCATGTGGCCGGCGCTCCGAGTTACGGCAAAATCGAGGTACGAACGGTCCTTAGGTCCGGAACTCATGGTGACATGAATGCAACTTTGATTCTGGTTATGCCATTTTTAACTGATACTACTTGATAAATCATTTCTTGGCTATCAGTCATAATAAATGACTTGATCTGGTCACAGTAAATAACTTCTCAACCAAAATCCAAAGCAAACTATTTATCAAAAATATTCAAACTTTGTCTAAATTTGTGCATGTATCAAAATAATTCCTGCTCGAATTTTACCTTAGAGAAAAGTCAATTAAACCTTAACTGGATAATTATTCTTTAGAGTATTCATGATTGATTTACTACTGTTACAACCAGTTATTCTACAACTTATCACTTGTGCTGTTTGATAGTTTATTAATGCTGTTGATTCTTAGTTTAATTATTGTTGAAATAAAATTTCAGACAACTTTGATCTCCATTTGAATAGTCATTTGTTATGGGATAGAACTCATAGTAATTAACGGATTCTAGTTCAAAGACTGAGTTCTGATAATTAAAGGGTGAATACATTAATTAAGTTATTGCTGGTCAATAAATGACCAGCTGGTGCCCCACTTTACAGAGGGAAAAATAAGTAAACAAGTGTATTTAAGTTGGGGATCAAGTGTCACCCTTCTTCCTCCATCGATTCATAAATGCTAGTGTTGTCAGAAACAAAATACAGCTGCAACTCTGCAAAGCCTTAACAACACAGATATACTGATATAAGACACATCTTCTTAAATTCCAACTAAAATGATTAAATATGAGCAAATCATAGGGAAATATTTGTGGCTGCATATGAACTTGTAAGCCTATAGTTGTGTTTTGCTTGCAGTGGACTCTGTTTTGGGTGAACATGTTTCTCGTTCAGCTATCACTGATATTGACTTTGAGAACCTGCCTGCGACCTTCAGCATGTGTCAGGCCCATGGTGTTCATCAGTGGGGAGAGGCGGCCCTTTTTTGGTCTCTTGCCATCACACAGACATCTGCTTTAGAAATGCCCTATCTCTGGGCAAAGGCATCTATTCCAATCACAACTTGTTCCACATATTTAGGCAGCTGGGGCTGAGTGAGTCGAGCAGTCACCCTTCAATGGTAGAGTTGGAGGTTCAATTCCACCACTATCCAGTCACACATGTTGGTGTCCCTGAGCAAGACACTGAACCCCTCATTGCCTCCAATGTGTGTTCCATTGGAGTATGAATGTGAAACACTCATTAGTCCCTATAGGATTTGGTGTCAATGTACCATATATAAAGACAAATACTGGAGTGTGAAGCGATAAAGGGAAAGACAGATGGATATGATACTGTTTTGCTTTAAACATTTGACAGTTACATTTAGCCATTGGGATTGTAGCTGTTTCTATTAAAAAGTAAATTGTTGAAATTGGCTTTTAATTATTAGACATGGTGCATCTAACGAATTGTTGGGTGATTTGAAAAAGATCAGTCAGCACTGAACAAGGAGATGAGAACAGATAAAACTATGGTAAATGAACTGTACTTATATAGCGCCTTTCTTTATCATCAAAGATAGTGCTTACAACACAATGTGTGCCCTCATTTACCCATCCAGGCACACATTCATACAGCACTCTAATGCATATCATACCACACCATAGCATACTATATACATATTTTTCCTTTAAAATGTTACATTTACTCAGATTAAACTTTTGATCTGTCATCTATGTTCTATTATGAATAAA
>JARVGQ010070908.1:0-18550 GCA_031762355.1 Hypsolebias martinsi | reverse complement strand
CCGGTGTTGCAAACGGCAGATCTGGTGTTGTGAAAAGTCTTAAACCCCTCTATTGACTCCGCCCCCTGATCAATCAGTGACCCACAGTGGTTTGATGTTATGTTTTGGTGCTGGCTCGACCCGGTTGGTACCCCGGAGACGAAGGGACCAAAAAAGGTGCCAGTTCCATGAAAAAGTGATACTGTAGTGGGAAAGGGCTCGGAAGTGTCCCAAACTGAGTTGAGTCGTGCTGAAGAGGAGCTGTGGGAAAGACACCACCACCTCCCACAAACTAGGATGTAGGTGGAGATTAGCTTCCCATGTGTGAGTGGGTGGTGGGATGGAGGACACTAGTCTATTTGGTGGAGGGGTGGGGGCTTTGAGAGTTAATATTTATCCCAGTTCAAGCTGCCTCCTCTCACATGAACATCGGGAAACAAACAAAGACCAGACCTGTTCCTAATCTAGACACCAAATCAGCCGCATGAGGAGATTTAAAATAATCTGAGCCTCTCAGACAAAACACCGCGGGGCTCCACAACTTCGACACGAAACACAAAGGGAGTTTGGTGTGAGCTCTGTGCACGGAGCAGGATGGTGCATGAAAGTCCTGCTTGTCCGTTGCAGATAAGAATGGATGTTTTTTTTTGTCTTTATATTTATAGCTGCACAGAATTAGTGTGCACATGCAGTGCAGGCTGGGTGTCACTGTGCAGTCAGTGCAGCGTTTCCCTGAGAGGCAGCTCTGAGGAATCAGCTGTTTAAATGGGCTTCAGTGGATCTCCATCGTCTTCCTAAAGTTCAAAGCGAGCCACGTCGAAACCAAGATTTATTGACAGATAACCTACAGAGGAGATCTGTGGAGCTGCTGGAACAAACAAAGCCTCTGCATGCTTTTTTTTTTTTTTTTGCTGGCTCCATCTTGTGATCTGAGAAGAAAAGGGGGAAGTGTTTCCAACATGAATATAGGCCACAGACTTTCATTTCCTTGGGCTTATAATTTTTTTCTCCTTCAAGCTTATAAATTATGCAGAGATCCCTCCTCTTGAGCACATTCAAAAGTCTTGAACACACCCTGCTCCCCGTTTCCCCCCTCACCAAACTCCCTCCTCACTTTTTAATTTGGGGTTTCTCTCCCAGCACTTTTCTTTCTCTCCTCTGGTCCCTCCCCCTCCGTCTCCCCCTCTTGTCCTTGTTTCAGGGCTCCCTCAGTCTGCAGGCGTGCAGATAAGGCGGCCGAGCAGAGAACAAATTGATAATCTTGTTAAGTCCTGGCAACATTCAGCTGTGATGTTTGGTGGGAGCTTCAGGAGAGCTGGGAGCTACAGCTTCATTATGTTTTGTAGCCGTTTGGCTTCATGTTGTGACACAGAGAGCAAGAGAGATGATGCCTCTTCAATTATCTGACAATACTCGGCTCTTACTAAAGCGTTTCAAGAACAATGCACCGTAGGCCAACTCAAACATCTTTCTTCATGATTTAGTTTGTGCAGTTTGAACTGTGGGTCATTAGCTTTCATAAAAAAAACGAAACACATGAACATTTTTTTAATGCACATTTTTCCAGAACAAACATTATGGAAATGTTCAGGTTTTGTCACTTTTTGGGTTATATTTAGTGTTTCGGGGTCCATCAGGTCCTGTGATGGACTTGCACCCTGTCCACAGTGACAGGTGTGCACCAGCTCTCCCAGATAAAACAAATGGGTGAAGAAAGTGGACGGATGGATGATCTTCAGTACCAAATGCCTCACAGCATGTTTTAAATTAGGAAATATGTCTTTTTTTTTTTGTTGACTGAATCATCTCATTAACTATAAATTAACAACTCCACTTAATTTCTTTGAGCTTCTTGTATGAAAAGTTCCTACAAGCATGAGTCCTACCTTTTAGTGCCAACCTGTAAATTATCTTTACAGCCTTTGTTCGTGGATCTGGATTTTATGTCCAGATCACTCCAAGTCATACTCTTTACATGTTGTGAGTGACACCACAAGTGTTTTTTTTTTTAACCTTCCAAAATTCAAATTATCCTAAAAGTTTTAAAAACAAAGCAGCTGGACTTCTATTCTGGAGTTGAAGACATTTAACGTCCCATCAAGGAGCTTTATCTGTTCAACCAGGAGAGTTTGAAGGTCCAAGCTTTAAACTGCACAAGAGGCTTCGCTGTAAGTTCATAAGCTGTAGACGTTTTTTTTTTAATACCCCATCCTGTACGCATCTAATCAGTTTTAGGGCTTTGACACTTAATGATGATTTTATAAAGAGAGAAACAGAGATTTTATATTATTTTGTTTGTATTTTTGCAAATACAGTAGTTCTACGAATGCATGGAATTTGGTCGTATTGTTGTAAAACCACTGGAAAAATTAACAAATTTTGATTAAATTAATTAAGTTTTATGATCACTTTAATCTCAACATTAAAATAAATTGTTTTACATTGTGTCTGAGAAATGAGTTTTAAAAAAGTACTAACTGCAAACTATAAAAACACATAAAGTTATCCTGAACGACATCAAAAGGTGCAGTTTAAATGAGTTCTCTTTAGTTTTCCAGATATACTGATGTGCAGCTCTGAAGTGTGTGCATCTTTCTGCTGAATGTGCTAAAAACAACAGTGAAGCTTGAGTCACATGACTGTCATGACCTGCATTATGCTGGTTGTAGTCTGTGAAGGTTAACAAATATGATGTTCAGGTGGAAATATAAAAACTAAACGCAGAAAAGAGAACGATTACTCAAATCCTGTCCATTATTTCTTCAACAAATCCCATCAAGACGTCAGATCTGTCGGGCTTCTGCAGCACAAACCGCTCTTCGGAGGTCACCATCATTTTCAGCCTCTTCTTCTGATTCTGTAGGTAATAAACACATTGATCCTCACAAACTTTTAGCTTTACATTTTTACTTAAGGACACAGTAATCATCAGTATAAGAAAAAATATTGTGCATATTTTGTTTCTTTATGATTTTTTTAACCTATTCATTGCAAAATGTACCTTTAAATTGATCAGTTTTTAACTGTGCGTTGATTGCAGCAGCATATTTTTATGAAATATTTCTGGATTTTTCTTCTTTCTCATCTCTGATGCATTTTCCCACCCTTCGCTGAGCCATTGCTTTTGGCACGTTTGTCTTATTTTTAACCCACTCCATTGTTTTCATCTTTTGGTTCTTGCCACATTCTTTTATTTTCCTCCTCTGTACGTAGGGAGGAGGATCTGGAGGCAGGCTCAGCCCCCCCTGCGCTCTGACTCGTCCACACTGTGTGACATGGAGCAAGGCTGGGCTGTCCCCAGCACAATCTGAACACTCCCACCGCTTTTGACACAAACACACACCCAGCTGGCTGCTGTCAGCTCTCTTAAAGCTGTTTTCCCAGTTGGAGATCCAAAGACACGCAGCTGCAACCAGGAGGAGAACAGAGGGAGGAGAAAAGAGGAGCATCCTCCTCCTCCTGTGAGGCTCTGGTGGTTTATTCCATCTTTCTCTCTGCTGGACTTCAGGACTCTTTGGTGAGAGTGGGTGTTTTTTTGAAAGAAGAAGAGAGTTCATATGACATAATCGAAGTGAATGGGTTGCCATGGTGACTCACCCAGGGAGTCTGACCCGTGCGGAGTGAATGGAGGGAGCGCCCTGTGAAGGATAAACTCTCCAAGAGGAGTCAGCAGGGGAGAGAAGGAGCAGAAGAGGAGTGGAGGACAGCAGCATGGAGGACGGGTTTTCCAGCTACAGCAGCCTGTATGACACCTCATCCCTGCTGCAGTTCTGCAACGGTAAAACCAAGTCATCTCCTCCTGCTTCATGTTGACATGTCACCAGCTGGCTCAACTTCAGACCAGTATGGGGGTGGGGGCTAGTTTGAGTTCAGACAAAGTGCTGCATGACTTTAGCATTTTCTCTGAGGGGACTAGTTAAGGACGGGAGGCGTGCACTCCAGGCATTTACAGAAAAACACCAACATTAAACAGGAAGATTCACGGCGAGAGCCCAAACCCCTGCTCATGTCTTGCTCCCTGCCTCATCTGTTTCCTGGCAGGAGGATGAACGGGTCCTGTTATGGGTGGGAGAGGGTGACTCAGGGAAACATAGGACTGGATAACACATCTTTTTTTTTTTTTTAGTGCCTCTAAGATTCTTGATTTATCTATAAAATGTGCTTTGACAGGTCCCCTGCTGGAAGATATTTACTTAACAGCCTTTTTTGGGGGGGCAACATTTCTTTTGTTTGTGACTGCAGCTGTTGATAGCATCAGTGCTGACACGCCTGCAGATACAAGCCTCTCAGAAACACACAGAGGGGATCAAACCCAACACAATGACCCATGTCTCCGACAGATTAGCTGGTGTCTCTCATCACCTAAAAAAAAACAATTATCATCACATAAACGGTGCAAAAGACTCACCTTTCTGCCGCCAAGCTTTGGTATCTCTCTCTTTAAACTGTACGTTTCTCTGACTGTCATTAGAGCTGTTGCTGCTGAAGTGCAGCACAACTCCCATTTTCAGATAAAGACACAATCAATGGCATTTATTGCACAGTGTAAGAGCTGGCAGCCACTGAGACAAGGTTCAATCATCTACTGTAACAAATGAAAACAAAGATATGGAATTGCATGGAGAGATATCTCCTGTCAGGACTTTGTGCTGCATTTAAAACTGATTAAAAGTGTTTAAAATGAAAGCAGTCCCGTCACTGATATTAGAATCACACAAAACTAAAAGAAAGGAGGACATAAGTTGATCAGTTTGGAAGTAGAAAGCGAGATGTGACTTAGGGAATGGTTTGTGTGTGAACCGTCACTCTGGTTGGGAAAAGGTCACACCTGCCACAGAAAACAAAGAGTGACAAAGGTGCACAGAATGTACTTTCATTAACATATCTGAGAGCAGTACTGTTTTGAAACAGGGTAAGAGAATTGGGTCTACGTGACGAGTAAAATTCTGGTATTTGTTGTTGGATTGACCTGAAAAACAGGTGTAGCTGTGAGTGGGAAGGTGTAGGAGTTTTATGAGATTCCCCGAGGAACTGACAGGCCTTTAAAGCTCCATTAATCACATTAGTGTGGCACGTTTTCTTGCACATTTCTTGCATTTTTTTTTCTGAAAGCTTAAAGTTTTGGTAGAAGAAAAGTTGTGTAACAATTATTTACGATGTTGTGTTTGCTGTCTGGTATAAGACGTGCTTTGGATTGATGCCAGGGGTTTTCCAGCTTACACACACCCACACACTGAAAAACTGAAACTGATGCAGCAGCATATTGCACATATTGTATTTTTCAGCCTATAAGTCACATTTTTTGCATAATTTACATACCCTGCTACATTTGTATGTCGAATCAACATGTTTATGGATTTTTTTTCTCATAAACCAATTTTTGGCTGGGACATGACCGTTTTCATTCATTTTGACATTGAAGATATTGAATACTACCATTTTCAGCTGCTGGATGGCACTTGAGTTGTATGGCATGCTGCTGTGTCATGTAATAGGTAAAAGTGGCTATGGACACCATCAGCTTGCCATACCCTGCCACCTTCATCCAGATCGCCTGGAGCAAATCAGCTTCATTTTGAAATGCAGCTAATTTGACCATTGATGTGCATTTATTAAGTAAAAGTTCAACTGAGACACACCTTTACTATAAAGTCGAGCAAACAAATAATTGTTTTAGGTGTTTGTCTTGTTAAATTTCGAAGAAATGCACAGCGACTCGTTCCTTTGCACGCTCCTACCTATCGGGTTTTGAAAATTGCAGCTGATTTGACCTTCAAAGTGCATTTATTAAGCAAAAGTTCAACTGAGTCACACCTTTACTATAATTTCAAGCAAATAAATAATTGTTTTTATTGTTAATCTTGTTAAGTTCTTATTAAAGTTCTCCTGTGCACACTCCCGCGGCCTCCATTTGGCAACCAATTGATTTTTGGCACGACTCCGGCCCACATTTCCAGGTTGTCAGTGGTGATGAGTAATAGATGCGACATATTTATAGATTTTTTTCACTTTATTAGACATATTTGGACTGATGCGACTTATAGGGCCTTGAGACGTGTACGGCAGAAAATACGGTACTTTATATATATACTTTATATAAAGATATACTTTGTCTTAAATGTGTTATTTACTTTGATCGTTTATAGCGCCAAGCGCTTTTCCGTAGAAAGCTGCTACAGTCGTCTCATTCCATGCGGATCATAATGCTTGGTCAGGACCGGTACCGTCGCAGGTACTTGGCTCTACCTCACCTGGGAGGGATTCTGGTAGAAGGACCTGAAGAGCTGCTGGGTGAGTTTAGGAGTGAAGCATTTTTAAACTTGCCACGCCCTCAACTTATTATTAAACAGCAGCATTTTCTTTGTGTCTTGCAGCTTCAGGTGATGTTCTTATCGCTGACGTTCCTGTGACCTTCCTTAAGAGGGAGCCCAAAGTCGAGGAGGCTCCTACACCGACCACTCCCCCTCCCCCGATACCTTCCTCTCCGTCTTCGGCCCCACCAGCACCGGCCCAGACCCTCCCTCCAGAGGAGGACCCCCTCCCTGGCACCGCGTCCCTCATGAGCACGCAGCGAGGCCGCGGGCGCCCTCGAAAGATCAAGCCTGAAGTCGAGCTGCACCTCCGCACAGCAAAGATCCGCCGCCGGCGTCGTAGTAGCATCAGGTCAGTGGGGGAGGACGGTCTGGGGTCACCGAGCGGTGGCTTGTTGGACCTCACGCAAGCAGCCTTCAAGAACTGGCTCAGCCAATCACAGGAGGCGGCGACCAACGGGGTGTGCTCGACGGCAGGGGATGGTCCGACGGGTAATCCCCCCGAGGAGACTGTGAAGGAGCTGGCAGAGAAGCAGGGCCAGTGGTTCAATCTGCTCCCCAAGCAGCCGTGTGACGACGACTCTCTGACGGAGCCCCAGGTGGCCACCTCACCGAGCTCACCCCCCAAACTGCTGCCGCAGGTGCCGAGCGCGCTCCCGGCACTCGCTGCTCCACTCCTGCAGGTTCGTCTGCAGAAGCACGTTCACCGTTACAAAAATATTTGAGTGGTGTGATTAAAATACTCTCCCCTCTCCTCAGCCGGAGCCGCTGTTGCCGAGTCTGGTTCCTGTGGACCTCGTGCTTCCAGCAGCACCACCGGACATCAGCCACACAGGTGCTGCACCTGAGGGTGCTCCTCCCGCAGCCTTTCAGACTCCGCCAGTTCCCATTCCTCCCCCTGCTCCTGCTACTCCCGCCACCCCCATCAGGCCGGGCCGCAGGCGCAGGCGAGGCAGCAGAGGCAGCAGCCCCGCCCGCAGAGGAGCTCGAGGGGCCGCCGCCAAGCGCCGCGGCCGCCCACCCAACTCTGCCTTCCAGGAGCTGGAGCAGCAGTTCTTCACACAGCTGGTGGTCAAGCCCATACCTGCATGTAAGCAGTTCCTGATTGTAAGATCACTAATCCATCGTTTCTCCTTTTGATTGATCTGAAACCGAGTCCTTCCGTTTGGTTTCCAGCAATGGTGCGTGGGTGGTGGTGGATTAAAGATCCAGACGAGCTCTATGGCACTTTACAGTCCCTGCACCTGCGGGGCATCAGAGAGAAGGTGCTACATAAGCATTTAGCAAAACACATCGAGAGCTTAGTGGAGATGTGCACCTCCCCCATCCAAGGTGAGTGAACCGCACCCGTTGTGAGCACGTCCCCCCTCACCCGGTCTTAACCTCCCGTGTCGTCGTGATCTAGATCCACTGTTCGAGTTGAAGCCGGACGAGAAGGACGCGCTGCTGGAGGCGCTGCAGCAGCCCTGGCAGGTGCAGGAGAAGGCCATGGAGACGGACGTCAGCGCCCTGCAGTGGGTGGAGGGCCTGGAGCAGCGCGTCGTTGCTGCTGATTTACACATGAAGGTCGGGAGAGGATTCACGTTCTTATAAACGACAGAGACATCTGTTTCACGAGCATCTGTTTGTGTTTTCAAGTGAAACGATGTTTGAAACTTTCTTTTCATCGTTTCTTTCAGGCGCTTCCTCAGGGGGCGCTCAACGAGGCAGAGATGAGCACAGAAGCACCGATGCCTGAATTTGAGGTAACCCTTGAACAGATCTGAACAGGGAAGCTGACGTGTCCGGACACAGTGGTCAGTCCTCCGTCGTTTGTTCTTTCAGCCCTACACGATCCCAGAGCCCGACTCCACCCGCGACGACCTGCTGTACTACGAGCACGACGTCGACCCGCGGGACGACTGGATCGTGCGAACCAAGAAGGAGTGGTCCGGCCTGCCTCGCATCGCCACGCACCCGCTGGACCTGGCCATCTTGCGGCTCGCCAACCTGGAGAGGAACATCGAGAGGCGCTACCTGAAGGAGCCGCTCTGGAACCCAGCGGAGGTGATGCGTCTGGCTCCCCTCACCCCCACACCCGGAGAGGAGCACCCGATGGATGTGTTCAGGTGAGGAGGACAGCCTCAACTTTAAACTACAGGAGAAACGGGCGTTTCTTTCTTCCTTGACATTTAAACTTGTTCTCCAACCTTCGCACGCTCCAGTCTGGAGAGTGAAATCACCTCTCGACTCCGAACGTGGCGGCAGGCTCTGGACCGCTGCCGCAGCGCTCCCCAGCTCTGCCTCTGTCTGCTGCAGCTGGAGAAGGCCATCGCGTGGGAGAGATCTGTTACTAAAGTGGTAGGAAGTCTGTCAGTACCGTTCAGCTGTTACTTCACACATGAGCTCAGATTTACATCAGCTGCTGCCTCTGTCCTCAAAGACCTGCCAGGTTTGTAAGAAGGGAGACAACGACGAGTGCCTGCTGCTCTGCGACGGCTGCGATCGGGGCTGCCACATGTACTGCCTGCGGCCGAAAATCACCCAGGTGCCAGAGGGAGACTGGTTCTGTCCAGCCTGCACCGCTAAGGTCAGCGCCTCGCCGGCTGCTCAGGTCCGAGACACGTGTTTGTGCTGCCGTTCGCTCACTGCTCCATTTTTCTGCCAAGGAGGGAGGCGAACCTCAGAGCGCGTCCAAAAAGCGCTCCAGGGTGAAGAAGAGAAGGTACGAAGACAACAGCTCCGACGACGAGACATCGAGACGACGCAGCGGCGGCGGCATGGCGACACGACACAAAGAGACCCCCGCTCCTTCATCATCATCAACACCAGCATCGTCCTCCCGTTGCTCCGGAGAAGGAAGCGGCGCTAAACGACGACGCATGACGACACGCAACCAGCCCGACCTCACCTTCTGCGAGTGAGTTCATCTCTTTAGGCTGTTACACGCAGAATGATGTCATCGTGTAAAATCTTCTAAAACAGTCGTTTTTCTGCTCTGGTGCTAAAATGTTCTGAATTATTGTCTGAACGTTTATGAAGCGTTCACACTTCTGCATCTTTCTCATTCCACTATTTTTGTGCTATTTCAACAAACCATAAAAAAACCTTCAGCTCTTTCAGGACAATCCTGCTGTATTGGTGCAACTTTAGCTTTTTGAAATATTTAGCCTTTTCTGTCATTTCTTTCCTCATAGAAAACGAATTGAGCTCATTTTCCATCCTTCAAGTCTTTAGATGTGTTCACAACCTTTTACTGCTCCTTTCACATTTTGTTCTGCTTCAGCTTCTTTCAGCTTCCTTCTGCAAATGTACACTTTTTTTCAGCTGCTTTCAGCTGTTTTGTGATCCTTTCAGGTTCTTTCTGCTAGCTACATTTTTTTTGTGCTGCTTCTAACTTCTGATAGTTTCAGCTGGTTTTACTCCTTTCAATTTATTTATGCAAGTTTCAGCTTTTTTTAGATTTCTGTTACTATTTAGCAGTTTTTATGCTAATTGTGACTTTTTCAGCTAATTCTTCATTTTTTAGCTCATTTAAACTTTTTTCATCCTAATTTAGCAAAAAAAAAAAAAAAAATTGTGCTCTCTGCTTCCTTCTGGTAACTCAAGCTTCTTTCTGCATTTTTAGCTACTTTTGAGCTGATTTATAATTTCTTTTTTTTTTTTCCAGATAATTTCCACCTATTTGTGCTCAGTTCTAATTTTTTCAACCTAAATGGGCAAACGTGTGCTTTCTGCTTTCTTCTGCTAATTTAAACTTGTTCTACCTTTTCAACCACATTGTAGCACATTTCTTAGCTAATCTTTAGCTGTTTTAAGAGAAATTTAAGTGTTTGGTGGTAATTTCTACTACTTTCATCAACTCCTTTCTGTTAACTTCAACTTTTTATTCTCTATTCAGCTTTTTCTGCTATTTCAGCTGCTATTTAGCTGTTTTATGCTAATTCTAGTTATTTTTTTAAATCTAATTCCACCTTTTTTTTTTAAACTCATTTCAGCTCATTCCATTTCCTTCTGGTAGTTTAAGCTTCTTTATACCTTTTCAGCTACTGTTCAGCTGTATTTTTTATTTTATTTTATTTTTTTTGTAATTTCAGCTTTTTTTAAGCTAATTTCCTTATTTTTGTGCTCATTTCTGCCTATTTAAACCTAGTTCAGCAAATGTTTTTTTTTCTGCTTTCTTCTGTTAACTTAGGCTTGTTCTTCCATTTCAGCTACATTTCAGTATGTTTTAAGATAATTTCAGCTGTTTATCAACAATAAGCATTCACACTGCATTTTCACAGGAAATGCAGTTTCTCTAGTTCTTATTGTTCTTATTAATCCTTTGTGCTTAATTTCCCTCCAGGATCATTCTGATGGAGATGGAGGCTCATGCAGACGCCTGGCCGTTCCTCGAACCTGTCAACCCACGACAGGTGCCGGGCTACCGCCGCATCATCAAGAACCCCATGGACTTCCTCACCATGAGGGAACGGCTGCTGCAGGGAGCGTAAGAGAAACAATCACTGTTAGCTTTTAGCTCAGCTTTTTATTTCACTTTGAATTAAAACAAAGTCAAATTTAAAAGTGCGTGTACAAAAGGTTCCACTTTTACATTTTAAAGTGTCCGTTTATGGTTTTCATACAGATGTGTGCTTTGGAGTGGGAAAAAAAAATCAACGCTAAAGAACCAAATAATTTCCAACACATTCATGTCAACAAGAACAAAATCTCCATACAGATGAAACTTTGATTAAAAAGTTAATCCCACAAAAAGAATTAAAGCTCATAAACTTTAAACTTACTACAATGTCCTTTTCAAATCATCACTTTGTAATAGAAAATACAGAAGTTCATCTTAACATAAAATGTGTACTATAGCTATAGCTTAGAATGTAGCAGTAATGACAAATTTGAAAAAATAATGCTAAAATATTATGGTAATTTAATAAAGATTACATCAAGATTATTATTTTTTTCTACTTTATTCTGTAATCAGATGATTGTATCTAATCCAGATGTTCCACGATATTAAAGAATTTGAAGCAGTTTTTAATTTGTTTTTTTCCCGTACTTATTGTCTAGCACCATGAAAGGCAAGCGATCGTGTAATTGCCTCGTCTGTTAACAAAATATTTCATGAACCAGTGAACAGATGTGAATGAAACCCAGAAAGTGATCATCGGATGTGATGATTAACTTCTGGAGTCGATCTCATTGAAGAAGATTTGTTGGAACTCAGCAATGGCTTGAACTACATTTTACAGAGGTCGAGCTCAGTTCTGTTTGGTTGTAGCTTTTTATTTCTCGTTTTCACTCCGCTCTTTTCCTCCGTCTTGTCTCAGGTACTGCAGCTGCGAGGAGTTCGCTGCGGACGCTCAGCTGGTCTTCAACAACTGCGAGCTCTTCAACGAGGACACGTCGGAGGTGGGGATGGCGGGACACTCGATGAGGCGTTTCTTTGAGAGCCGCTGGGCGGAGTTCTACTCAAACAAGGACAAATAGGAGCCTGCAGCGACCGCCATGATGGCGGCGGGGCTCCAGACTGACTGTTGGTGCTGTCACCGTCCCCGTCTCACACACACACACACACACTCTCCATTACCGCTGAGACTGCCTGGAGCTCGTTCCAGCCACGTGTATTATGTCATGTATAGGTTTGTATGTATAGACTTTTGGCTCTTTGTCTGTTATCGCTTCCTCACGCGGTCGAATCTTTTCTAAAGGCCGTTCCTGTTCCAGAGTGAGAACGTGTCCATCGTCGCCTTCAGCCTTTCTCGTCATCTTCACCTCATTCCCTGTTTGCGCTCACCTGCCACAGCGAGGTCTCCGGTCGGTCCCCGCGAACGTGGCCTCGAGTATTTCAGCCCTCACCCTCACGCTGACGGTCAGACTGATCACCTTCCTGCAGCAGGACCTCCTCAGCACCACAAAACAGGTCCAAACCTGCCACGGCACTCGGACCCGTCTCTCACCCGTTCAGTGGAAACGTCATGTGCGTTCTTATGCCTAGAAGTAATTTTTCGGCTCAGTATATTTTTTATTAAATATTCTATATATAAATATAAACAAAGACTACACTAGCTGGGATTATTTAATAGCAATAGCTTGTAGTGACTGTGTACAGATGTTCAATAGAGATGTTTAGACAATTTATGAAAACGGCCAGTCACACTTACAGGAACCTGTTGGACCGTCACATGTAGATGTTGTATAACCTCCACTTAAAGTCTCTCACACACACACACACACACACACACACACTCGTTTATGTTTCTACCACCTGCTGCTGCGAGAAGACACTGGTTTCAGACGTTAACGATCTCAAGTGTTGGATTTCCTGTGAAAAGCAGATGTTCAGCCCTAAAGGGCACTTCTGTAGATATTCTGGACACATGGCGACGATTCTCACGCTCTGCTTGTTTTCAACGTCACACACAACGACGTGCTGCTTGAAGGCTTTAAACTAAAACACAGCTGGCCAGATGACAACGAAGGTGGCTGCAGTCGACTGAAAGCTTTCCAACTTCAAAACGAGCGTCGCCCGCGATGAAGCAGCGGACTCGTTTCTGCCTCACATTCCTCCGTATGATTCCTGAGCTGTTCGAGGGCCAATGTTTGATGCTGACATGCGCTACGAAGGTGACGGGACGGCTCCAGTCTGGATTTTATTTAAACTCGCTTCTTACACTGAACTACTTTTATTTCTTTTTTTTTTTGTTCAAAAAAATAAAAATTTAAAAAAAGAGAGAGAGAAAAAAGACGACAACCAAATGTGGTGTTAAAGTGAATTTTTAATAATGTACAGTTTTTGGTGACTTTAAATTTCATCCTTTATATTTTTTAGGGCCAATTCATGGTTTTTAAGAGGAGGTGTTAAAGAGTCTGTTGTATTAAGGTGATGTAACGCGTGTGCATCTGTAGAATGTACTGTGAGTTGAATAAAACCATCTTGTAGAGACTATTTGTTTTGCAGACGTGTATTTTTTTTAAATGAATGGATTAATTTCTCATGTCTGCAACCCCAAATGTTACGACTTCCTCAGGCGCTCCCATCAACGGAAAATTAACCAGAAAGAGTTAACGACTTAGTGTTTTAGTTCCTCGGTACTCCAATAATTTTCTACTCAAGGTGACTTAACTGGCATAAAAATGAAGATTTTATTTTGTCCATAAAAACGTCCTTTAAGCTTAATGATTAGCACTTAGCCCAACATGAATGTGTTCATTCACACCTGACTAAATAACACAAAGTTGTGGAGGTGGTTCTAAAAATATAAAGTTGAATAGCTGGGGCGGCCATCTTTAATTAACTAAAAGTTGTGCATGTTCATCTAATGATTGAGTTTCACTCATTTGTCCAGTGTTTTGAGTTATTTTACTAAGTGTTGATGTGATGCCTCAAATGGACGTGCAGCAGAAATGTTCGCCTGGATTCACGTTTGCGTCTGTCAAAGGAATCGGCATTTAAAGCAGGATTACAGTTAGGATTAGTTATTTTATGTATTATTCTTTAAATATTTCACCACACACAGTTGAACGAGGCTGAGCTCACCTGAGACCATAGTTTCCACCTTGTAATCCTTTCAAAATAAAATTAATGGCAGAATCACATCCTTTGAGTCCCGGCAGGTTTTTATCTTGTGGTTTTTTGTTGTTTGTTTTAATCTTTTGTGTCTCGGGGAGTGGTGGCGCTGAGGTTGGAGAAGATGAGCCTGTGATTGGAAGATCGCCGGTTCAACTCCCGGTACCGACAACGTAAAAAATGGGTGGGAAAGGTAAAGCACTGTCATTTGCCCCACTCTGGGCCCTTGAGCAAGGCCCTTAACCCCCACCATCTGCTCCCCCAGGTGCCCTAGATATCAGCTCTGCTCCACACAGAGGGCTGTGGCAGCTCGGTGGTTTCAGGAAGGACATCTGACGTAAAAACATCCATGGGATGTCATGGAAGCAACACATAAATTCTGTAAGAACTAAAATATCTAGATATATTGCAGCGTTGTATAGAGCTAGGGATCTATTTAATGATAAAGCAATGTATTTGTTGTACAATGCATTAATAATCCCATATTTTTTCATTCAACCTTTATTTAGGCAGGTTAAAGCAAGATGTCAAAAGTTGTTAAAACAGACAGATTATAAGGCAGATGTAGAAAATCAAAAACAAGAACATGTCAGCATTGGTTTTTGCCAGGATTCCAACAGATTCTTAAAGCCATTTAGAGAAGTCAAGGTCGAGAGCTTCAGATCTTTTTGTAAGATATTCCAGGAAGCAGGAGCAGAGTAGGAAAAGGCCCTTTTACCAAGCTCAGTTCTCACTGATGGAACACTGCAGGTAATAATGTCTTGAGAGCGCACGCTGTAGCTGCACTCACGCAGAGACATGTAGGAGGAGATGTATAAAGGCAGCAGACCAAGAAGTTATTTAAAGATGAAAATGTCCCAGTGAGAGTCTGTATGAAGTTAATGATGACCAGTTAACCAGTGAGTACAGGGTGCAGTGATGGTGGGTATGGTAGTTACAGCCAGTTAGAATTTTAGTGCACCATACAGTATTGAACATCTGCAGGGTGCTTGTAGGTGCGTTCATGTAAATAATGTCACCATAGTCAGTGGAGGGAACATGCACACCATTTGGATTATGAATCGGCATAATTCCCTCGATTACAAATTCATATGGATCGAATCAGCTCAGAATAATCCGTATGGGGCGTTTACATCATGCACTTTTGTTCCGAATGGCCGTTTAATCCGATTGCAGGTTTCACAAATAACGTATGTTAAATATAATAATTATTGAGTGCAGGACAATTCAGCTCAGACTAGACAAGCATAAGTAGAGATTTTAAACAAAATGAAAAGTAATACAAAAGTGAAACTTCAGCTTCATCAATGTTAAAAAAAGTAATTTAGTTGAACTTTTTGGGTTCAAACAGCCCAAATGTTTGATGCTAACATCTATGGGGATGCGTTGTTCTGAGTCGTACTTTACATGGAAGTTATACATAAATAAATAATTTTTTTGTTTTTTCCTCTGCATTTGGCACCTTCTTGTAAAAATAAAAATTACAGCAGTGCTGAACAGTTTAAAATTTAATCAGTTACATAAAAACAAACAAACAAACAAAAATCTATGACTTGATCAACACTGAAATTGGGGTTTCTAATATCAAATCCTTATAATGTACAATACAGGAGTTATTTATTCTAGATATAATAAAACAAATAAGGTAAACACCACGAGACCTTTTCCTTCTTTCATCGGGTCCAGAAACCTCAGACTGATGTTTGCATCACCGGAGGTTCTAACATAAACATGAGAACTGGATGGAGCAGCTAACAAGCTTCAAGCACCACTGACATCCTACAAATACAAAAAGTGGAAGGAAACATTTTAATATTTAAGAAATTTGGCATAATACACATCATTTTACCCATTTTCTCACATAACTGACATGTTCTTTGAACACCCCCTAATTTTATTGATTGAAAGAAAATTATTTGAACTCTTGACTCTTCTTGTTCTCTTATAGTAACTCAAAATAATCTTAAAAAAACATCAGATTATTTACCGGTCTGTGTTGTTAGCCGTTGCAGCAACGCTCTGTTCACATGCAGACATTGCTCTTTGTGATCACATCCTGTTACTGTGCACGCAAACATCTCAACTGTTCATGTCAGCAGTGTAGTTTGTTTGCATTATGTTATTAATAATAGATTAAAAAACATTCATATTTATTAAGAAAATTTAATGTCACAGTTACTTTAAAACATGAACTTTTTATCTGCTAACAATATTCAGACGTAATCTCTGGAAACTGAGGCTTGCAAACTTTTAACAGATGAGGTTTTCATCACAATTGTTTAAAATAAAACTGAATATTTTAGATTTGGTAACTTTTGCAGACGAAGAAGAACCAACAAAAAAAATGGGCACAGTTTTATTGGTTTTTCTGTGATTAATTCGACTGAATCTTGTTTAAAATTTTCATTTTACTCATTTTTTAAAAACTACTACAGAAAACTAATGTGCTTTAACAAACAATATTTTGCATTTATAACTTATAATTTGACAAAAGCAATCACTTCATATTTCTGCCAGACGCATGCCTAAATTAATCCAAAACAACACGTGCCTTTAAACATTGTGATCCTGATTCAAGCGCAGTTTTGAATCAACTTTTAATTCAGCTTTAAACAACAATTCAGACAGAAAGAGAGAGAGAGACAGAGAGAGAGGATAACCAAATCAAAGTCAGTGCTCCAAAGCAGTGGCAAGTAGAAACATCGTTCCTGTCACGCCTTGGTTTCCACCAGTCCGCTGTTGTTACTGGTTGAGCTCCTTGAGGCTGCGCAGCGAGCTGGCACAGCTGGTGATGAGGCTGCACAGCTCGATGCTCGCCTCCGGCGACGACGAACTCTGTAGCTGGGTGGTGGCCCAGCGAAGTTTAGAGAGAACTGCTTCCTCTGCTTCCTGCAGCACAGGTCGGAGGGTGGAGCTCTGAGGAGAAACTGGAGGACGAATGGGCGTCAGCGTTGCGGTGGGGGCGGCAGGAGCTGAAGGAGCCGGGACAGCCGGCGGAGGCAGAAGGGCTCTTCCTCCAGCAGCAGCTCCCTCGCAGTGCTCTAGTTTGGGCTGAGCGACCGTCCCACCCGACTGACTGCTGCTGGCACCTCCGTTGAGCTGAGCGGCGTGGGTCGGTGGAGGAGACTGGGCTGCGAGCTGCCGTTCTCTCACCTGAGTCAGAGCAGCTTGAGCGTTCAGAGCTGAGAGAGACAACAACGAGGAGAGACTGAAATGAGGAATATACTGCAAGATGTCTGAGAAGAAGCACATGAGATGTCCAATATAAAGACAGAAGACTGAACTCCAAGACGTGAATAGTCAGAATTGAACAAATAAAATGGATTGTGTTGTAAAACCCGTTGGCGACTTTGAGGTTGTGATCTAGCAAACGAGTCTGTGACCCTCTGTTAACCTGCTCATGCTCAGTTCTCCTCATGAAAATAAAATCACTGAATTCCTACAAGAAAAATGATTAAATACAACATTCGACACAAGGCACTAACTCTTCATAAACCGAAATAACAAATTTAGATTCATAAAACTGTGCTACAGAGTGACATGTAGAAGAAGTCCTGTGTTTGTAAAGTCACGTGTTAAGTTAATTAAAACACAATAAATATAAGGTCATACTGATGAGTAGTGAGCGAGGGAGTGGTGGCGCAGAGGTTAGAAAAGGTGGGCCGGAAGATCGTCGGTTCAACTCCTACCGACAACATCAAAATGTGGGTGGGAAAGGTGAAAACACCCACACCTGCCTCCACTCGCATTTGCACCACTCTGGGCCCTGAAGCCACCATCTGCTCCCCTGGGCGCTCGGTGGCGTGGCGACCCCTGAAGAAGGGCGCAGCCGAAAGAAGAAAAACACAAAACTGATACGTAGTGAGCCCACCTGACTTATAGGAGTCCGTGCATGAAAATCAAAACAAAAACTAGGCAGAAAAAGTTGAAGAGACGTATCAATTCCAAAATACTGTACAGCAAAAGACATGCAGGACCTCCTGAGTGGCTTTACTTAAACTATATTCAGATTTTTTTTTATTTATATTAAGTGCTTTCCACATATTTGAACTCTGATTTAACAAAAATCGAGTTTAAAGCATGTGAGAGTACTGACATTTATTTCATTCTCTTTTACCAGCTTCTTCCTTTTCTGGTGCCCATTCCAGCAGTCACTGTTCACATGCGCAAAACTCTTGAATCGGATTGAAACGTAATGTGTCGTTTCCACTACATGTCTCTTATAAATGAGTCCTCGTGGCTCAGTGGGACTAAACTGTTTAAATAAGGGTTGATTGAATGAAAAATACATGGGCACAATCCGATCTGATGAGCGTTTACGACTTTATACGGAGCGAGCTTTTTATTCAGAATAGAAGTACCGACATGCGCAGAGAGACAAACTTTCCTAAAAAAAAAAAAAAACACAGAAGAAGAAGAAGTTCTACTTCCGTGATGAACGTAAACAAACCTGAGTCTCCCATCAGTTTGTCCATCAACGCGTAAAAGGAGAAACCGGCGGGGTCGGAGCCACCTGAGCCGTTCCTGTTCTTTGTTTTGTAGTAGCTAGCTTTCAAGCATTTCCAGCGATTTTTGATTTGGTCAACTGTTCGGTGGATTCCGGCTTCATCCAGCCTTTTATGCACTTGTCTAAATAACTCCGTGTTCTTGCACTTTCGACCGTCAAGGCGCTCGATAATTCTGAGCTCTTTCAGAGTTTCTAGTAGAAATGTTG
>JARVGQ010070890.1:0-10118 GCA_031762355.1 Hypsolebias martinsi | reverse complement strand
CTGTGGGAGGAAACCGGAGTACCCGGAGGAAACCCACGCATGCACGGAGAGAACATGCAAACTCCACCCAGAAAGGAGAAAGGAGTGTGCTGCTTGTGGGACTGAATTTATTGTGGCTCCTCAGACTGATGAAGTCCTTTAGATGAAGGAAAAAGCATCTCAACAAAAAAGAAACCATCCAGAAGACCTGACTGAACTTTGTTGGATTTTTTGGGGATTATTGAGCATGAACTTTGACACAAGATTTAATAAATGTAATCTTAGGTGGAACCTTGTATGAGTACATCATAGCCCCTCAAACCCTCAAACTAATGGTACAATTATATTGGCTTTATCGTTCCTGCATCTTCTCCTGTTTCTTACAGATGTGCCCACAGAGCCGTCCACCTCTCCCGTCGTCAGCTCGCTGTCTCTGTCCAGCTCCGAGGAGAACGTCAGCATGAAGATCCTGCGTAAACTGAGTGAGTGAGCGCTTTGTCACGAGCCCCGCCAACACAGCTCTCACCCACACACACCGTCAGGCATGCCTGAACTTTTTTTGTCAGCCGCAGCAACAGTCCCGAGTGTATCTTAGCAACAGGTGACGTGTCAGGTGAGCATCCTACTGTTTCCTGCAGAGCTGATCCACAGCTGTCCTTGTCGGAACAGAAACGTGAATCGTTTCCGTTTATTTGCTTGTGTCAGCAGTTGAATCTGCACCAGTTATTGATAAATGTATTTTCAATATGTAGTTGAAGTTTATAGAACATGAGCAAGCATCTTAATTCCGGCATGCTCTCCTCTGTTTCTAGGTAACAAGAGGAGGAAAAAGTCTCGAGATGGAGAAAAGAGTTTGGAGGAGGGTTCAGAGCAACCACCAGCGACAAGTTATTGACATCAAGGAGGAGGGGTGGAACAGGCATTTCATCATTTATCGTTTTCTGGGTAAACTCACCCAAAGTTCCTTATTTTAAGCTCTGACTCACAGGAGGCATCCTATCTGCTGTAGCCACTGATAATACTCAGGACCTCACTGAAACACATTTACCCCACTTTTCCGCCTGCGCCCTCTTCCCCACAACTTGCCTGGATAAATCTCAGCAACACACAAAAGTGGATATACCTCGTCTTTCTCTGGATTGAACGGTTCTGGTTCTGTTCACATTCAAATCAAAGTGCAAACATTGCTCACGTCATCTAAGGTAATTTCTTTTTTCTTTCTGTGTTCACGTAACGTCTCAATGGAACCCCCAAAGATCCTATCTGAGCCAGCTTTGAGTTTCTACTTGATCAAACAGGCAATACAGCATTTATTTGATTTAAAATAAGGTAGTTCCCACATACTGAAAATGTTGTTTGCACAGGGAGCTGTCCTGATGTTGCCAAAACCGCCAGCATGACAAAAGCCACCGAACAGGAGCACAATTTTTTTTTTACAGAGATCTACAAATATAGTTAGAAAAAGCCATAATGTAATTACTTCTCAGCTAGAATAACTACTTATTGTATGGGAAAGGGCAATAAAAGATCTCATAAGGTTATTTAAAAGAGCAAGGTTTATCATATAGAATGAGAATAAGGATGCAAGTCATTTAAATGCATAAAACTATTTGACTTTATCATAAAACTAGCACATGGATTCACAAAATGCTAAACCGATATGCATTTTTGTCTCATAAGCATCATCTGTTTTGCAGATTCCCCAATAAGACTTTCCCTCCGCACATGTAGCTGAACGTCTATTACTCGAATATCCTCATATTTGTTATCATGTCAGTAGAATCATATCCTATCAGTGAATTACATCACCTGCACACTTGATATTGTCAATCCGGGAATGCAGAATCTCTAAAATGCTACTTGCATGTTTATTTATGCTCCTTTAATTGTAAAAGCGTCCTCCGTAGAAAACTGTTTCTCCTCCTGCATGCTTACAAGGAAGTTTAAAGAATGTAAGATTAGAACAATCTGGATTTCATTGTTCGCATGAAGGAAGCGGCAGGGGCTTTATGAAAAATAAATTTTAGGCAACAGTGCATTTTATAACGAATGAATGAATAAACTAAAGGCTTATGATCACTAGATGCTTTCAGGTGAGTGAAAAACAGGAGAATGTGGCTGAAATGTTCATGAAAGGCTGTTTTGAAAACTTATAAGGGAATAGTGCAATAATGAAATAATGACTTGACTCTTAATAACATATGTGCAAGTTTATAATTTGATACTTGCCTCCATCTTGAGCCTACAAAAGTGCACAGACTTGACCGACTAAAGCAATATGACGCACTGACGTCAAACCACTGCCCCCCTGTCCTGCAGTCATGCACAGGTGGCGTTTGGGGACACGCGCTGACTTAATTCATCCTGCTCGGTACAAACAAGACTGCAGCTCTGAGCTTTTTAAAACTGGCCCCGCCACAGACGGAGGACTCACAAGCCGAAGTGTCTGGATCCGACAGCTGACTCAGATACACAACATTGTGAGTCAGTTCCTGCGAGCAAAAAAGCTTTTAAAGAATTTGCAGCTGCTTTATATTTGTCAGAATATATTTGTTTTGGATTCACAAAGGTTTTGCTATGTTATACGAACATGTGAAAAATAATGTATAGAAATAATATATTAATAAACTAACTGACCTATCAAGTTTTTTTTTCCCCAGAGTTTATATTTTCTAATAAAATGAGCATCATTTGACAAGTTCATGGTTGATAAAATCAAAACATATTAGGAAACAATGCAAGCTTCAGATTTATAGTTCTTTATTCATTCATTTTGTCTTTTCAGCTTCAATAAAGTGGTTTAACAGTCTGTTTTACTGCTGCTCAAAGAGACCCAATAACAAGCTGGTTGATCATTAGTCTTCCTTTAACAACAGTCTTACGTAACTGTGCACCAGTATGAACAGTCAACATAAGCCTGAGGGAACCTGGCTGAATTGGAAATGTACAGATAATCATAGCAGCACAGATTTCTTTGCAGCTGTCACACGTGTCAGGAGTCAAAACTGGGGGGAAATATCACTCCAGATTCAGCCTTCATACAAAGTTTATGTTAAAAATACCTTCCTGAGAATAAATGTGTACATTTTACACAGCAGTAATGGTGGCAAGCAATTCAAAGAACATGGTAAGTAAATACTAAAACCAGCTATTATTGGTTAAGTTAAATCATATGTTTGGTCCTGGTCAAGCTTCCTGAGATACACACCTGTGAGAATAAAAATCACTTTAAAGAGCACATTGTGTGACAAAACCAAATAAATCATCAAAATTGAACATCCTTTATGAAAAAAACAAACAAAACAACAAAAACTATAGCGGTTTGTCTTGTTTAACCTCCAAAGCCAGAGCTACCAGTGCAGGTAAGCTGTCTGTGCAGGAGTGGAAACAACGGGTCAGTAAAACCTGCTGTAAACAAACATGGTGGTGCCTCAGAGCCGAGCAGCAGGACGGGCTCTTCATTCTTCTACTGCACCTCGGTGATGGCCTCGTGGATGGACTCGGCCACATAGTCGATGTTTTTGCTGGTCAAACCGCACATGTTGATGCGACCACTGGCCAGTAAATAGATGTGTTTCTCTTTTATCAGATATTCCACTTGTTTGGCTGCAGGAAATAAAGCAGTTTTATAATTTGGTTCATTTTTGCCTGACGTGTTACCACACAGTCTATGAAGATGCAGTGATTGTGTATTTTATGTTAGCACTTGGGCCATTTTATTCCATTTGATTTGATGAATAAAGCATTTTTCTGTCGGTTTCTCAAACTTACCGTTGAGCCCCGTGAAGCTGAACATGCCAATCTGGTTGGTGATGTGGCCCCAGGTCCCGGGTGTACCCAGTGTTTGAAGCTTGGCTTTCAGCTGAGCTCTCATGAGTAAAACTCTGTCAGCCATGGTCTTTACGTTATCCTTCCTAAAAAATAAAAACAGCTCCGTGTTAGATATGTGGTTCACAAACAGCAGCCGGAAATCTTCCCGTGACGAGAACCGGTGCTGACCATTCAGAAAAAAGCTCTGGTGAGTTCAATGTGACGGCAACGATGCGAGCGCCCTGAGAAGGCGGGTTGGACCAGGTGGTTCTGACTATCTTCTCCATCTGGGAGAGGACCCTCTTAAGTTTATCAGCATCACGAGCGACAATCGTAAGGTTGCCCACACGCTCATCTGGTGGAACAAACACAAGTCAAATGAAGCAATATCAAAGCTACAGTATACAACGATACAAAGTGATAAATGATCAAATGTGAATAAATGCTCAGATAAACTCTGCTTGTGGATAATCTATCTTTTGTGTTTTTCCTCAATTTTGTGAATAAGACATAAAAATATGCATTAAAATTAGAACTTTTGAACCAACTTTGAAAATCAAACCGAAGTGGCCAGTTTGTGTGTGTGTGTTAGTGCAACGAGGGGAGAGTCACTCACTGTACAGGCCGAAGTTCTTGGAGAACGACTGCGCACAAAACATTTCAAAGCCCTTGGAGACAAAGTAGCGGACAGCCCAGGCGTCTTTCTCAAGATTGCCAGAAGCAAAGCCCTGATAGGCTGCGTCAAAAAATGCAAATAGCTTCCTCCTCTAGAAAACAAGGCGAGAAACGAGGCAAAAATAAAATATCTTGCTGGTGCACCTTTGTGCATTGTTTTGTAAGGGTATTTACCTTCATGACCTCAGCAACTTGCTTCCATTGCTCCTGTGTGGGGTCGGTTCCAGTTGGATTATGGGCGCAAGCATGTAGGACAAAGACTGAGCGCTCTGGACAACTCTGCAAGGATTAAAAGAAGGAGGAGATAAAATCTGATGGAAGTTAAATGGAGTATAAATCCAAGTCTTTACCTCTAGGTCTCCAAGAAACCCGGCCAAATTGAGACCTCTCTTCTCAGCATCCCAATATTTGTACGGACGAACGTCCTCAAAGCCAGCGTTACTGAACAGGGCGTTGTGATTTTCTTAAGCAGACGGAAAGCAAAACTGAGACAGCTGTTATTTGACTGCTTAAGCTTCCTGTAAAAGACTGATTTATTGATGTTTCTCACTGATAAAAAAAGGTTGCTGATAATGGGTGACAGGACATTCCTAGAACGCTTTAATAACATCCTGAGTCTAAAGTCTTCATAGAGTCTAAAGATCTTTATTTCAAAGTTCTCAACTGAGCGGCTCGTCTTCAGGATGCAGATTCATTTCTAGCCGGTGCATTCTACTGTTAATCTGCGAGTACCCCAAGTAGGTGTAGAAACATAGACGGGTGTTTTTGTGTTGTTTGTCCCATTGTAGAATCGCCTCAGAAATTCTGCGCCAATCTTCAAGGCACCGGTACCACCAAGACACTGGACAGCCCCAACCTGACCCAAACAAAAAGTGAAATGACCGTGATGTTAGACGAGAACAGACGCAGGACTGAGAAGCAGTTCGTGTTTGTTTGTGACACGAACCCTGTCCTCTTGGATGGCAGGACTGTCGTCTCCCAGCGCGATCTTGGAGGCCGAGGATCTGAAGTCGGGCAGGCCCAGGATGGGCAGGTACTCGTGGTTTAGCCGGTCATCGTGCACAATGATTTTCTCCACCTTTTTCACCACTGGCAAAACCCAAGGTTTGCCTTCATCTGTCCTGTAGGCTGCAAGAAACAAAGTTATTATAACAAAAAAGAAGGACCGTCATAGAAATAAAGCATGAAAAGGTGGAAAAGAATATGAGCTGAAAACCAGAAGCTCTGAAATGGTTCCATCTTTGCAGATTCTTTTTGGTGAAATGAAAACAGCATTCATTCAGTGAATGTGCATCATTTCATTGCTTTACATCAAACCTTTACATTTAAAAACTACCATTTTCTTTCCAATAAATAAAGTTTAAAAGACTAAACAATTTATTTTGCCATTAAAATACCAACTTTATCCATATTTATTTATATTTCACTTATGTTTCATTTTGCCGGAGGCAGTGTTTTAAGTTCAATGACCAAAAAAAAAAAAAAAAAAAACTTTATATATTTCTATAAAGAAAAACTACACAATTTGAGTCCATAGTTTTGAAAATGGAATATGTAGCCCATTTTAATTTAAATAAATCACCAGACTAAAACAAAACAACTTAAAATTATCATAAAATCAAACTACTGTAGTTTGTTAGTGATTCTATTTTGACTTTTTTTTTTTCCAAATTAAAGACCATACCCTTTATTTACTACTTCTGGCTTTAATTACAGGTACACATTTATTTTCACTTTGCACAACACATGTATATTTCTACAACCACATATTTATTGGTCCCTAGAAAGACTTAATCTCAGAATAGAAATATAAATTCTTTCTTTAAAAAAATTGGACAGACAAATTCCTAAAGTACATATTCCTAATGTTAATTTGCAATAAATAGGTCATAAGCATTACTGAGCATTATGTCATTTTGGTCAGAAGAGCCAGAGTGGAAGGGCTGAAGAGCCTCATGTAGCTCCAGGGCCACAGCTTGCAGACCCCTGGTCAGTGTGGCTCAGCAAAACATTTGAGCATCAAAAAATAGGATCATAAACAATCTCTTTTTAGGTCTTTGTTAACTTTTCAGATTATGTGTACTGAATTAGTGCATCCAGCAGAACCCTGTAAATATATTTTCCAACACAACAAAAGTACATGTGTACTTTTTTGTGTATTTGCCAGCTGAACACTTAATAATAACTTAAGCATACAATAACTCTGTTTTCCTCAGAATAGAGATGATCAGGTTTATTTAGAACTCATTAGTTCTTCTCATACCAGCTGCATCACACCGAGTTATTGTCCTTTTTCCTATTCAAAACCGTAAAACATTTAGTTGAATTCAAAATAAATGTTAAAAAGTCCTACAGCTTCCACCCCTCTCATTTGCAGCATTTGCAGACTTGAAGTTTAGGCATTGACTCTTAGCGCATGTGACAGCAGAACGCAGCGTGGCCTACATTTACCAGCTGCACTGTGGCATTTGACCATCTGTGGCATTCAGAGTCTAGCAGAGATTAAATGACCTCACAACTAATCGTGGCTCTCAGTTGGCCTTTTTCCTACCACAACAGAGCTCCACATTCCTCAGATTACACTTTTATTATGAAGGGATTGTCTCCAGCAGTATAATGAACAAACACCTGCAGAAGACTGAAGTGATTCATTTACTCGCTTCAATAGGGGCTGTCTAAACTAGACAGATTAACTCGTGCAAGTAGATTGTTCTCATGTAACGACAGATAAATAATCCAATTGACTCCCAACAAGCCCACAAAGACAGAGATCTTCTGCTAGAACAGCAGCAAGAAAGTGGGACTCAAAGGCTTGTGAATTTATTCTCATTATTTTGACAACTTTTTTTTAAAAAAAATCTTAATTTATAGGAGTCTTTAAAGGGTTGCATATTGTCCTTGGCGTTTCATACCAGTTTGGGACTCAAAATTACTTTATGTTGAGATGTGATGATGCTAATTTGGTCAAACATTGGAAACACTGATATGCCCAATCACATGGAATTAAGGTGTCGCACTTACAGTATGAGTTCAGAACACTTCAATATTTAGCACAATGTCTGAAAAACAGATGGAGTTATAGCCATTTCTGGCTAATATCAGTCAGTTGTGGTGCCCATCTTAATGAGGATTGACTCCAAATGTCAGTTAGTTGTAGATGTACACCTGCTGAACGTTTCAATTAATTCTGTCCAGTGGTTTATGAGATATTTTGCTAACAGACAGGGCTACTTTCAGTTATTGTCAACTTTTAAAACAATGATATTGCACAATATATGTTAGTGCTCAAAATATGTGTTAGGGGTCAGTTTTATCTACTACCACATCAAATGTTTAGGTCAGTATATGTAGAATTGACTGTCTTATCATCATTTTGTGTGTTTTCTAAGTCGGTGCCGTCGTCGTCCGTCTTCAGTCGCGTTGACTCCAAAAGTAAATCAGTTGAAGCCGCCCTTCTATTGATTACTTTCTGCAAGTTTTATAAAAACCTGTCGAGTGGAACCTGAGATGCTGTGATAACAGACACGTGACGAAAAGGGGCAAAAAACATCATCGCCCGCTTTCACATCTTGACGACTAGCAATGTAAAACACGTGATCCATCGTGAAAATACACAGAAAACGGTCTCTGCAACCCGAAAACGCGGCTTCTTCAACTAACGTTTCAGTAGCAGGAGCCCGTTGCCCTTGGATACCGTTGCCATGGGAAAACTTACCTCCAACTCCCAGATTCACCTTTTTAGGAAACGGGTCGTTGTTGAAGTCCTGCGTTAGCTTAAAGACAGCTATAGGTGCTGCTTGAGGGACTTCACTAAACACCGACATGGCCTCTTTAAATGAGGGCTGTGGCCGCAGTGAACGCGCACCTGAGCGCCTTGCGTTAAGACTTTCACCTTCGACTTGGATTTGGAGGCTGCGGAAGTGGAATGGGCGTGAACGTCTTAACCAATAGGAATCCATCAAATGGATCCGCCTCGTCTTGCTGCTGACCAATGAACGCTTGGATTATTTGATTGACAAGCTTTTTAACCAATGGCTGCAATTCAGACGGTTAATTGTAATATATAATGTGGCCACAAGAGGGGGCTACAAGATTGTCAAATATTCCAGCACATCCAAGGCAAATTTTTGATTTGGCTGTGCACAGGCTTCGGTTTTATTAGAAATAAGGGTCAAAAGTCGTGTCAAATGACTCAGTGCAAAATGTCTCAGAAGGGGAGGACAGGTATTCATCATACTTGTCAGTTTGCTTTTTACTACTTGCCCTCAAGCCGTTTGAGTGACTGGATGTAATTCTGTGTAAACATGCAAGTTTGAGTTCTGGTGTAAACAAACATGGCTCTCTCCACGCAGCTGTCTGCAGGAGTTTAAGTAGTTGATTAATGGAGGTCAGTCCAGCCTCCTTTTTTCAACCCTTTGACTTTGTTGGTGGTTATAGGTCGCTGAGTTGACTCATAATGTGTTATCAAGTAGCATGAATGTTTGACTAAATTCCCACCACACTAAAATAAACGGCTAAACTTAGCAAGAACTGTACACTATGTGCAGCACATTGAAATTTACTACAAATCAAAAATGATCTGACCAAAAAAAAGTGCTAACTTTGGTCATACGCAAAAAGAAAAGGCTATTTGCAGACGCAATTCTTATTTAAAGTCATTTTTGACTTCAAAACTTTAAGGCGGCAACTTGACCCAACCAGAGCCTGGATATGAATTCAACTATAAACATAAAAAGTTAATCTATCTAGCTTTGTTTATCGTCCGTTTTCCCGATTTCGGGGTGGGACGTTGCTTCTTTGTCGCCAGTTTTTGACGCCAGATTAGGCGGTCAGTCGCGTCCAGTTCATTGAGGTTCAACGCTTTCAGGTCTTGTTGAATCGTTTGCACCCAGGTCTTTTTTGGACGGCCTTTGGAACGGGTGCCAGGTGCTTCAAGGTTTGCAGTAGCAAGTATAGCACTGTTTTCACTTCGTTTAACATGAGTGAACCACCGCAAACGGTGTCGCCGGCATGCGTCCTTAATCGCACATAAGCCAGCTCGACGCAGGGTTTCGGTCGATTGGATGTGGTCTTTAAGACTAATGCGTTGCATCCATTGGAGCATTTTCATGTCAGTTCGGTGAAGTTGCTGTTTGAGTTTTTGTTGTCATTGGTCATGTTTCTGCACCATACAACAGCACGGGATGTCTCACTGAGCCATAGAGTCTTGAATGTAGGAGTAGTGGGATGTTGCGCTGCATCAGTATAGAAGCGAGTAGATGCCATTTATTCCACGCCACACGTATGCATGCCTGAACGGCAGCTTCGGCTGTTCCAGTACAGCCCAACACATCCCCTAAATATTGAAACGACTTGACTGTTTCGACGCCAACGGCTCCATCTGTATTGTTGCGTTGTACTTGTTGTGGTGGATTGATGCAAGCAGGACAAACGAAATTGGTCGCTTTCGACAATGGACCACTTATTTTTGAACAACGTTTATGAAACCACTGTTGACACATGATTGAATTGCTGCCCACACCAGCTTTGCAAACTGAACTGGGCCAACGACCAGTGGGTGTGGATTCGACGGATTCGCCAGTGTTCATCGCTTTTGTTTTGTCAATGTTGACTCTGAACACATGGTCGGCGAGTCGAGCGTTCCTAAAAGTTAA
>JARVGQ010070808.1:0-10133 GCA_031762355.1 Hypsolebias martinsi | reverse complement strand
ATGGATAATGATGCTTGTCCAGATTTTGGAGGAAGTGGCTTGTCGTTTGCACAAATCTGTACCACACACGAACAGTTGGAAGACCTGGATATTTGCTGCCCGCTGACATCTTGGAATCATTTCTTCTTGCGGGTGTATCCGTCATGGATATTGGCAGACTTTTTGGGGTCAGTGAAAGAACAGTTCACAGGCGAATGGCAGAGTACGGTATAAGGTAAGTACGCATGTGTGGTATTTCTTTTGCTACTTTGAACTTATTTGTGTTTTATATTTTTATTATAATTCCAGTTGTTACGGGACATCTGTGTCAGTGACGTGCAGTGAGGTTCATGGCTGGTGAGGCACTGACTTAATCAAAATCACAAGATCCCCTGCATGTTGTTGTTTACCTACGGAAACACATGGTGAAAATAGCAATATAAATTATCTTATCATTATAATATTCTTCCATCATGACAGCTGAGGCTCTGCCTCCCCTGACCGCACCTCACTGATCTGTTGTGTTCAAATGTACAAATATCGACTTTTACTAGTAAAACATATAATCTTAAGCCTTTAATCCACTTAAGAAGTTTAGAATTGTGAGAGTTTCATATTCATCTACGATTTGCTCACGATCTGTTCAGGGTGTACCCTGCTTCTGGCCTATTGACCACTGGAGATAGGTTCCCTCACCCATCATGACCCAGCTAGGATAAGTGTTGATGGATTGATTGATTCATTCAAATATATTGAGTTGTAAATGGCATCAGAAAAGTATTTACGAATTTGTTTATGTCCACCATTAAGATACTTCCACATGACTGTTATGGTCATTCATCTTCAAAATGTGTAATACATTTGTGTCAGAAATTCGGTCCATACAATTTCTTCTGTGTGGAGAACCTCACTTTCGGTTGCCTTTTATTTTTTTCTTGTAGAGTATCTGAATTATACTGCAACATTGAAGATGATGAGCTGGATGGAGTTGTGCGAGAGATATCACCCTAATACAGGATACAAGGTACTCATATCCAAAGTAAGTCAACAGATGAGCCTATGGCTGCTTATACCAGCACCAATTGCAGTTGTATACAGTATATAATTCGATTGGTAACAAATAACAGTTTACCACAACGTAAAAAGATCACAAAGACAATTAAATGTCATACCGTTGAAAGTAAATTTAATGTTCTAATGTATAGCAGTTGCATAGCAATATTGTAATCTTAGCTTAACTGTCGTTAGTACACCATGAACTCATTTTTATGTGAGTGTTTTAGGTGTATAGTTAATGTTTGAAATTTCCCATTTCATCATGTTCATCACCTCCAAATCAAACATGTTTTAATTATGGTTTACTTAATTTTTCAAGGAAGAAGAGTGCAAGAAGCCATGCACCAAGTTGACCAGCAAGGAATTTTGATGCGCACTTTCCAGCTTCGCACTGTTCGGCGTAGAAGATACTCTGTTCCAGCTCCAAACAGCTTGTGGCACATAGTAAACTTATATGGTGAGAATTATTAGTTTGATAACAGAAAAGCAACACTTAAGGTACTTCCTGAACAAAGAGAAATAACAAGACCAGTAAAATAAATAGACCAGATAAATGCTTGAGTGTTTGATTAGTATCTGCCAGATTTTTTATTTAAATTTAGTTTAATCGTCCTAAATCAAGCATAAAAGATGTTCCCTCTTCTTCAGTTACCATCTATTTTGAAATGGTTTGGATAACTTAATTTGAATCAGTCTGTTTCTTATGGGTCACATCTATTACGAAGCCTTTAAACCTATTATGAAAAAAAATTTTTTTCATGTTTGTAAAATTTCTGTAGCTGCTTTATTACATTCACATAATGAAAAGCATATAGTTAAGTGTGATCATTAAAGGAAAAATTTATTCATAGAAATGTTTTGACTGCTCACGGTCCCATATTAATGTAATGTTTAAAAAAGAGGAATTAAGTTGACATTGCAAATACATGTACTCTTTAAAAGTAGTGAATAAGGAAGGACCTCAAGTGATAATGATTACACAGATTACTTTCATTAAGAAACTTTTCACAGAGAGACCAACAAACACAATGACATTAAAGTTTTTTAACTTGTCTTTGCGGAAGTGAGAAATGTAATTTTAATGGAACTACTCTGTGTTTTAATGTAAACATTTACTCTGCTGAATAAGAGCACTGCAGTTATGATTTTCCTTCTCTGTGAATTCCAGGCCTGCATTAAACAAACAAAAGAAAGTTTCTGCTACCATGCTAATCAAAAATGTTTTTGTTGTCTATATAGATGGAGAATCGTTGTTCACGGGGGCCTTGACGGCTTTAGTCGCCTCATTGTTTACCTGACTGCTGCTACAAACAATCGTGCCACAACAGTTCTTGACAGCTTTCTTGAAGCTGTGAATACATATGGAGTGCCATCTCGTGTTCGTTCTGACAAAGGAGGGGAGATTGTACTAGTGGCACACTTCATGGTCTCAACCAGAGGCCAAAACAGAAATTCTCACATAACAGGAAGAAGCACACATAACCAGAGGTATTTAAATGAAAGTCTTGATTTATTCTCCATGTTTTCAGACGGACTACTTCCATGGAAGTTGCTACCTTTCTCAAAATAGTATGAAAAATAACCGTCGTGAATTCCCGGGGGTATGCAGAAAGGCCTGGATCTCACAATCATGAACTCAATGTCCACAGACCAATAACTGGAGACCAGGGTGGCGTTGTTACACCAGCTGTTGTTAATGTAAATCCAAACACCACCTCCCCTGGATTTACCTGTAAGAGTATGGCTCCTGTCAGCTCAAAAAGTTGTTAGCCCCTCCCTCCAGGCTGATGACATTATCAGGAACAGATGAGTTTAGCCATGTCTCACAGAAAATTAGAATGCATCCTTTTCTTGTTTCCCTTTTGGTGGTTAAATCCAGCTTCACATAGTCCAACTTGCTTTCAGGGGATCAATTGGAAAGGGTTAGCTTTTAGCTTAGCTGAAAGTCCACAACGACATCCTCGCTTTCGTTTTCTCTCACGTCTTCTCCGGTGTCTCCATGGGCCTGGGCTGATGGAAGATTCAACTGATCTAACTGACGTAGCAGTCCAAGGCTTTGTAAATTTGTCCGTGTCTTCAAATTTTTGAAGTTCAGATGACCGAATTGGCTAAATTTTAACGACGTTCATAGACTGTTCTTACAGCATTTCTCTGAGCTATTGTATATGAAGATATTTAATTAAGCAATAAATTTGTCTAATGACTACAAACAGTTGCATAAAATGACTAACATTGATTGAGAAATTGTAAGTTTTATTTTAAGTTGTTGGTCTTTATATAAGTGTATTATGACAACCTTGTTTTGCTCCTTTCTCACACTAAAATGTCTTTTCCATCCAGGATTGAAAGGTTATGGAGAGATGTATTTGGGGCAGTGTTGGATCTGTTTTATACAACTTTCTGCTACCTGGAGACCGAGGGCCTACTGCAAACAAACAACGAGGTGAACTTATACGCATTACACTGGACCTTTCTACCTCAAATCAACAGACATCTGCAATTCTTCATGGACGGCTGGAACAACCACAGACTGTGCACAGAGCGGAACCAGTCACCGCTACATTTGTGGTATCAAAACCAACATGCAGATCACGACCCCATACAGGTTTGTTTATTTATGCCATTTTACAAAGTGCTATTGTAAATTTGCTTTGGTTGTTTAAAAAAAAAAACACCAGTGTGTGTAATCTGGATGTTACTTATATCATGTTTTCTTCAATCTTTGACAGGTTGACAGCCAGTATGGTATTGATGAGGAGAGCCAATATGGTCGCCATCATGATGGTGTGACTGTGCCAGAGGTAGAGCTTCCAAGGCCTTTGACTAGGGTGGAAATCGAAACACTACCACATCCAACATCCTTGTTTTCTGATGTGATAAATGTTTATCGCCAGACAGTTGATATTCTCACTGGAATCTTTGGAAATGTGTAAATTGAAGGTACAAAAGACATTCCCTTCATAATTTGGTGCAGCTTTTTCCCCCTTGATACATAAAAATCCTTTTTTGGTGGGTGTAATGTATTATCAAAATGTGTGTGCTGCCTTTTTTGCTGAAAGGTTCTGCAATTTACATTGTTATAACAGAGCCAACAAGCTATTTATTCATACTGATTACATAATATTACACAGTGGTATTCAAGTAACATTTGGAAAAGAAAATAAATTGGATGTAAACTTTTTGACATTACCAATATTCAGTGTTTACATGTGCTAATTACATGTTTACGTAATAAAGTCACCATTATTAAACCATTGTAATTTTCATTTCAAATTCAACCATATCAGGTTTAACATTTTGTATGTAAGCAATTTCTAGATACGAAATTAATTACTATGATGGTTTAATATTAAAATTTTCTGTGATACAGCTAATGAAAGTGTCAACTGGGTAAACAATTTATAGCAGCAAGTAGAAGCTTCAAAATATGTTCTACAACAACATGAAACAGTTATATATGAAACAAGAATGTAAAGGTCTGTCAAACTTGAGTAATTAACAAGTGCACTACACACTATTTCATAACAATTACAAAACATTTGAAATGCGTAACTTTGAAATAATTACATAGTGCATTTCTGTGTGCATAAACTTGTAACATGTTGAAATAGCCTGGTTCAAAGTAGGCCAAAACCCGAGTAGCTTGAAGACATGCTGGCCATAAGGTGTTGGTGGAAGTCTGCATAGGTTTTGTGATTTTTGGACAACTTCAACGTCAGGAAGCAAGTGGATGACTGTGGGAGATGGCAGTCAACAACTTCTACCTCCAGATTGGAGCTGACCAGACCCTAGCCGGTCCAAAAAGTTAGTAGATTCCGAAGGATGTCTGATGTCCCTTTAACACACACAAATTTACACTTTATGGTAAGAGTTAATGTTATCAATACATCAGCGAAATAATTCTTCATAATTCACTTTTGAAGAACTCACTCCGAATGTATTTTTAAAACGTTGCTTACCACTTTCTATGAATCTGCGGAGGAAACTCATGATCAGACAGTGATCTTCCAAAGACACTATGTCCACATCTATGTCTTCATCGTTAGGCCAGTTGATGTTATCGATTATCATCTGCCCAAAAAAGTGACATGCAAAAACATTTTTTCAAATGTAGGTCGGTAAAGAAATGAAAAACAATCGTATAAAAGTAGGACTAAAGATGTGTAAAGGGTTGTGTTTAATGTCCAAATGTGCAAAAAAGACATTTTAAATACAAGAGTAAACAATTTCATGCACTGGTATGTACTGTGCTGTAATCTGTCTCAAGTGTTTATAACTTCCCGTGCACAAACGCTAGATGTAGGCCCCATGCCCACACTAATCTTAATGGTTTTCATGTAATCTATGAAAGATGGATATTTGCATGCAGTGTGAAATTGTAATCTGTGCCAAGTACACTTACCTGTGGGGTTATCTCGGCCTCACTGGCCCTTGGAAACAGTACTGACAAAGCATCAGGCCTTGAACTGAAAAATTCCAAAATGCCTGCGTCTTTGAGTCCTCTTCGAATTTGTTTGACTTGTTTTGCTGTTCTTTCCAAAACCTACACAGGAAGACACATATTGTGACAGACACAATGACATTTGAAAATGAAAAAAAAAAAAAAGACTGATTTAAGAAAGTCAGTTCCATGGCCAATGCAATGTTTAAGAGACAAGTTATCCAGATTGTCATGCTCTGTGGTGTGTTTAACAGCATGTCCTGAATGCTTTTGAATAAAAAAATGACTATTCTATAAATTAATAAAATGCTCAGTATTGAAATTGTGGTGCTTTCAGTGTTAGAATAATTAACATGGCACTTTTTGAAGGTATTTTAATAATTGTGGGATTATTGCAACTTTTTTTGAAAATACATTGTTTATTTGTATGGGAACTATAAGGAGACTGATTTTTACTTATTCAAATGTACCTTCTGTCTCTATAGAAACTATCTTTGCCTTCAACACTTACAACTTGCATCAGGTAAGGCTGTAATGATTGCAGTGACTTTACAACACTAGTACACATTCACCTTGACATATTTTAAGAAATTGTGGATGACCTTTCATCAGACAGTTTTTCTGCATTCATTGTAACTTACAGCATGTAGAAGGATTTTCTCCTTGAGCCAAACTCTATTTTGGGACGTCACGCCCGGAAAATCCCATGGCAGCGTCAAAGCGAGGACCTTGGACTTCTCCTCTTCACTCAAGTCCTTTGTTCCTTGTAACTACATATGTAATGTAGAAGAAATAAAACAGTATGACATCACATGATAGATATGCTAAGCAACATAGATTTTCCTACGTACATTTGAAGGGCAGAAAAAATTGTGCAAATAGAACCATTTCATTATACTGTAATGTCAAAACAGAAAATACATAAATGTCTCTAACCATAGCTACGACTTCCCGTACATCTTGGTCAGCACAATCTGACTCTGTTACTGTGGTGGTTTCTGGGTCCCCTCCAAGCAGCACGTGCATGATGGCAGGGCTGAGACCAACCAGACGAGGTCCACCATTCAGGAAGCTGTGGCCGATCATTCGACCTGCCACCACAAAAAAGTCGCTTTCTGTAAGCAACCTTGATGTGGAGGGAGTCAGATGGTCTTGCTCACCCTCAAACAGCAATGTCTTCACATCTGTTACAAAAAGGATTGTCAACATTTAAATAAACAGGTTTTTACTGAACAATGTCCATAGCATAGCTGCCAGGACAAGACAACGCACAAAACAACCGTACCATTTTCGTCATCCAGCAGGAACCCATTTTGAAGATGATACATGACTACAGAAAGTACATGTCGATTAACACCCTCTCCAATTGCAGCATCACCTAAAAAAGAGGTAGAAAAAGGACAAGTTGTGTCCAAAGATGAAAGCAACTTCTTGAAAGAGTTTGTGTCCATACAGTTATTGGTAAATTAAAAGAAAAAGGACATTGTTTTTTTTTTATTTTTTTATTTAAAAGATACATTGAACTGTAACTTTGTTAATCTCCATCCGAAGATGGAATATCCAATACAACAAGGTTAACTTACATGTTACAATAGCCATTACATGTCAAATCTAACTGTCTTAAATTATTATTTTTAATTGTCATACCACCAAGCTAGATTGTGATACAACATTTGGAATCAGGTCCCAGATCAAGATATCCAATACACAAAAAAATAAATAAACAAACATGAAGTAATTAACCTTGATAATGTACCTTGTGAAATTAGATATGCAGTAGCCAATTTAACATGATTAAATTAGCTACTGAAATGTTTCATGCCACTACAACTTTTTCCCACTGTTTAATATAAAAGGCTTTTTAACATTGTTAAATAACATATGCCATACGACAATGACCAAAATGATGATGCACCAGTAGGTAATACCATATTTATGCATATAAGCAAGTCCAGATTTGACTGTTGTAAGAATAATGTATTGTTGGACATAAACCAGACGTGTTTATACTATAGTTGGACCAATTGAAAACATTTTGTTTGTTTCATGACAGTTTTACCTATGAGTTGGCAGTGCAGTGGGTTAGTCCACTGCACCCGTGGTCTTTTGTAGAATCCAATAATGGCACGGTTCCTTTCCTTCAGGGTATCCCTCAAACTCAGAGTAAAGGTCAAACTGTCTTTATCCTTGTTTGCTTCACGTACTGAATCAATGTACAGTTCAGAAGCTTTTGCTGGGAGAACTTCTGTAATCCAAGCTTTACAGAGACATGACCAGGACAAGACTCAGTATTAATAGTTAAATAAAGAAACGACAATAAACCAGACTTTTACCAAAACATCCATTCCAGAAAACATTTTTCTAATTATGAACATTCCATACAGAGTAAGTGAACACCTGGGGCATCATGCATAAAAGAGTGCGCAGTTTTCACACTAAAACGGAAAAACTTGGAAGAATGCGGCGCACAAGTGACCTTTATTAATAACTACATAAGTGCATTTCATTCAAAAGGAAAGAAAGTAACTTGTAATTACGAGAAATGTCATTGCAGCAGCAGCTTTGTGTCATAATGAGAAACAAGCTAGATGAATTTCAAACAAATGGAAAGCGTCCGTTTTCCACGGGTGTCCAATATGTGGCACCCCAGTGACCATGGACATAAACAGAAGACCAACACGTGTACTGAATAATAGATTGCGGTCCGAAGTCTAACATATTCATGCCACTTACCATGTCCCTGATCACTTTCAATTTCTGGAGGATTAGGATGTTGTGCACTTTGAGAAGTCGAAGGACCAGCTAAAGATAAAACACAGGCATAACACAAGTTATAAGAAACATTTAATACAAGTGGGTTTCTTTTAATTTAAAATGTCAATGGACAGACATAAAAAAAATACAGAAAATGTTGCTGCTGTTGGTTGCAGATATCACTGTACAAACCCTGAGCTGAACCTGTCTCCATTGTTTCCCCTATATCTCTAACATGGTGCCGTGAAGAGGTGCGACTTGTTCCACTGGTGGAAGGGACAGATTCCTCTCCAGTGGCACTTTCAGTCTGTCTTTCCCTGTCATCCTGCGATATTCTTAAAAAAAAAAAAAATTACATCAATTATTGTACTAATTTTTAACATATAATAGAAAGATTAAAATTCTAACAGAAAAATTTGAGTCACTAGAAAGATGTTGTAACAAAATATAAAATTATGGTGAATACTGCTACATGTAAACATCCTCACCATTTGTGTCCTATTTCTTTCTTCACAATGTGCTGCACCTGACTGTTTCAGATTATGTACATCACCTATATATAATCGTCATAAAACTGTTGTGGGTATAACTCCTTATAGATTGGGAAGTTATACCCTATCCATGGAATGTAAAGTTTAATTATTAAAGTTAATAAATGAAAATTAAATAAATTATGTTAATGAAAGTTAGACTAAGCTTTCACAGTAAATTCTGATCAAGCCATTATTAAATACAGTATATACAGGTATATCACTTACTCGGAGAGACTAAACCCGAACAATCTGCATATAGGTATATGAACGCAATTGTTAAAAAGGTATATGCGACTCCTTTGTAAATCTATTCAATATAAATGTCTGGAAAAGCAATTTGCATTGATAAATCCAACATTGTTTACAGCTGAGTACTTTAGATTTAGATCAGTACCTTGAACATGACTGATTGTGTGTCCTTATCTGTGAAAAATGAAACTCCTCTCCACAAACAAGACATGGTGTCAGTGGTCCAAGGAATAGGCTGGAATGACCCTGATTTTCTTCCTACGTATAAAGTGAAGACATATAAAGATTAAAAATAGGTCTCTCTATACAGATATATAGATCTATCACAGTGATTTTTTTTAATTCAAAATGTCTGTGCATTTTATTAGTATACACCCAAAAATCTCAATCCAAAAATGTACCGACTGCTCCTATTGTGCAGTTGTAAACAAAGATTTGAAGTGCAAGGTCAGTGACCCAATTTGAAAGTACAAAAAACAAATGGCTAAAAGTATATAGTTACCAGCTCCATGCTGATATTTGACTGAACAGGCCGGATGTATATAGTGGCGTGAAAGATCATGGTGCTCGGTTCCTTCAGGTATTCTACACTGTATCCTTCGTTAGGACAGTGTATAAGTGAAAGCTGGCGGGATCTCATGTTACCAGATGCTTTCAGAAGCTCGTATCCGCCACCATTCCTCAACTTTGGAAAATTGTCATAGAGGCAGTTGGTAAATTCATCTGGGCTTTGAAAGTCACCTGAAAAATAAAAACACCCCCCCCAAAAAAATATAAAAAAAAATAGAAACTTGTCCATCAAACTCTTATCATTGGAGTCTTTAACATCCACTAAATGAAATAACAAATGTCATTTCTGTAAGGATGGCTCCCTCTGCCGGCCCTTCCTTGTGTTGTCTCTGTGTTTTTAGTTCAGTTCTCCAGTCCTGCTCTGTGTTAGTTATTCTTTCAGTTGGTTTAATCATTCAGTTAGTTTCATCAGTCCCTCTGTGTTAGTTATTCATTCAGTTAGTTCAATTATTCAGTTAGCTTTTATGTGTGTTAATCATTTAGTTAGTTCTTAGTTCTTAGTTATGTGTATTAATCATTCAGTTCTTAGTTCTTATGTGTTAATCATTAAA
>JARVGQ010070683.1:0-10160 GCA_031762355.1 Hypsolebias martinsi | reverse complement strand
ACCAACCCCTCCTCCCCACCACCTCACCCCGCTTGCTTTAAAATGGCCCGGTGTGAAATAACTCACATCACTACAAGAGGGATGAGGTCATTAGAACATGTGACGCCCTCTTGAAACAGCAAGCATGATTGAAAAATCAATTTTGATGCCTGTTTTTTTTTCCTTCTCTCCTTCTCTTTGCTCTCTTCTCATGCGGTCTTTACATTTAAGCCTTCGACAACACATTTGCACCTCGGAAGCACTAAATCAAACGGCATAAAACTATTAGAGGAGCTGCGGCTGTACTTCGAACAACCTTTATCTACCGACGACCTCTCCTTCATCGGCCTGCAGCGCCTTCTGGATGGAGATGTGCAAAGGAGGAAAAACTAAACCAGAGAAATGTTGTTCCCTGTAAAATGCAGTGTGGATGCTTGTTACTAAATGATTTTTGCTGAAAGCTGCTGAAGAAGATGAAACCAGCTGAAAATGTTTCATTCCTGAACAGTTGGCATTTGCTGAAAGCTGGAAAACAAAAGAGGAAAGCAGCTAATAAAAGACAAAAATATGTAGAAAAAGCTGAACAGAGCAGAATATCCTGAAATGGGCAGAGGCTGAACAGATTACACAACATCTCAAGTTTAAAAATGTAACTGAAACACATTTTTAAGAAGCCAGAATTAGCAGAAAGTGGCTGAAAGGAACATAAAAAGTTGAATTTATTAGAAAGAAGCACCAAAGGCAAAAATTAGCAGAAAATATGCTAACATTAACATGAAAAATAATCCCCAAATGAGCTGAATTTAGCAGGAAAAAAGATAAAAAGAGCTGAAAATAGCTGAAAAAAAAGCTTAAATGAGCAGAAAGGAGCTGAAGCAAGCTGAACCAGAACAAAAGATAAGAGCAGTAAAAAGTTTCAAACAGCTCAAAATGTTTGAAGGATGTGAAGAGCTCCGTTCATTTTCAACGAGGAAAACATGGCTGGAAAAGCTAAATAATGCAAAAAGTGAAAAATGCACAAATACAAAAAGTCACAGCAGGAACGTCCTGGATGAGCCGAACGTTTTGACACATGAACATTTGAAATAGAACAAAAATAGCAGAACGAGTTGCGTGCCGAAAAATGTTCGGAACATAAGCGGATCTCAACAGTGAGAATGATTTATAAACCTTCACTCAACCGGTGCTAATATTTTACTAAACACACACGCGCAACGCCTCCTCTCTGTTATATTTCAATCTAACATTACTCCGACGGCCATCTTTGCGAAGAGCAGCAGCAGCAGCTGTGAGAGATTTTAGAGTTTTCTGATCTTTTTAGAGCAGATCGCTCCGAGTTTTGCTAACCTTACATCGCCGATCCAAGCTTGTATTAAACGGTACCTGTGTTCTTTTGGTGGAAAATTTTACATTATATCTTTAAAAAAAAAACTCAAGGACGGGGCCTGCCCACGGCAAGAAGGAGGAAGTGTTCTCTTCTTCCTCACCAGCCGTCAACCTTGTTGGGTTCAGTGTAACTTTCATTAGAGAAGGAGATTTAGTGCACTTGAAAAGACAGATGAAAGAGTTAGAGGCTAATTATCAGGAAATTGAAAAAAGATAGATGTACTGCAGCGACTACAATTAGTGAAGCACAGAATATCAAAGACTTATCAAGAGCAAGTGAAAAGGCTGCCTTGAAGAGTGAGCACAATTAAGGCATCTGCAGCCCATGTGAAATGAGAGAAGAGAACGGGCTGGCATCAACTGGAGTCTAAAAAAAAGAAGAAATTAAAAAAGCACGGGTAGTGAGAGCTTTAGTTAACCAGGAAAAGGCATTAAACTTGTCATCAGTCAGTTTGATAAACTTCTGTTGAAATGGCAGAAATCCTTCGAAGCACTTCTATATGTCTTTTCACACACACACATGCACACACATGCACATACACATGTAGGTGGAGCAGATGGGGACAGCTCATCTGAACACATAACTTGTAAAGGTCCTCCCATTTCTGTCCCAAGACTACCCAGAAGGCCTTGCGGCTCACCCAGTCTCATGTGTTCAAGTACAGCATGTAATTAAAAAAATAAAATAAAGTAAATGAAATTGAACAGTGACCCACAGAACATTCTGCTTTTGTAAAAATCCATCTTGAAACCAAAGTGCAGCTGTGATACTGAAAATGATCGATGTAAACCCAAACGGGATAATTAACCTTCATTTTTAGAACAAACTCCAATTTCATTGTGTATTTTTGAATTTACAGACTGCAATTAAAATAACGCATTGCAAGTCTATGTTGTAAAAAACTAACAAACAAACAAGCAAAAATGAAACTCAACAACACCTGCAAGGCAGAGACCCTGTGTTGGACTTTTTATTGATGTGTCTGAAACTTTGGACATGGTTGATCACAGTCTGCTGATAAATATCCTAAAACATACTAGTTTGTCAAACCACACTGTTTCCTAGTTCACGAATTATCTGCCCAACAGAACACAATGTGTTCAGGTGGCAAAATACACTTCTTCCTTCTTGGATGTTGTCAAAGGTGTGCCCCAAGGTTCTGTTCTTGGTCCAATTTTATTTTCATTTTCTATCAATGATCTGTGCATCAGTTTGTCCAATGCTTTCTATAATTTTTATATATATGACATCATTATTTATTGCTGCTCATCTTCACTTATTCAGGCTTTTATGTTTTTACAAAACATTTTTAATGTTACTCAGTCTCGTCTGCTACAAGTGAAACCATGCTCATGGTGTTTTCTATCAAAAGAAAGCAACTAGGAAGGATCTTGCCAATTGCTACCCGACAAGGAGAACATATAGATTCGGTCTAAAATTACAAATACTTGGGATTTATTCTTTATTGTGATCATTAAAGCTCACATTTCTAATCTGGTCACTAAACTCAAGCTGAAGCTGGGTTTTTAATTTTAGAAATATTTCTTGTTTTTTTCACTTAGAGTAAGGAACACCATAGTAGCTGCTTCCTTTATGGCCGTACTGGACTATGGTTGATGTGCTGTACATGAGTGCCTCATCCAAATATTTGCAGTCCATACCACAGTGCACAGTTTACCACAGTGCTCTGAGGTTCATCACTGGTTACAGTCGCCTCACTCCTAGCAATGAGCGTACACTAATACTGGCTGGTCTCTGAGTGCACGCACAAACACTCTAATCTACACGCCCCTTCTGGACTTTGTCCCACCTTATTTAGGTGGCACCTGTCTTCAAAGAACTAACAGACAATAGGTTTTACACCCTAACAACGTTGCACTTTTGTCGGTTCCCCCTGTCAGAACTAGGGATGCACGATATTGGAATTTTGACCGATATCCAATATGTCATTATTTTAAAACTTATTTGGCCGATAACCGATATCAATATTTTATATACTTTCCTTTGTCAGAACATAACCCTTTTATTTAGGCTTATTTGCTACATGAATTGTGCAACAGCTGTAAGAGCTGGTGACATATATTCAGTAACAGTTATATGATACGCATAGAACTCTGAGTTATATTAAACGAAAAGTGTTACATGTTATTTAATAGCATAAGTCATCTGTGATGCTGTCTCACTTGTGGAGGCTTGTTCCAGGTTCAGTGTGGGATCCTCTGCACTCCTGTGCATGAAGGACAGACTTTTTAAGTTCTGTAAGACTAATCATGCTAACGGGGCTAACACGACGTCCAAATGTCTGAGGTAAAACTCACCCAACAAGTTGTGCTATCTGCTATTTGCTTCTCGATGTCGGAAATGACGGCTTGTAACTCGGGTAAGCAGGTTACTTCAGAAAAATATCTCCGACTGGGGACGATGTAACGAGGCTCAATGTAGTACATAAATCTTTGGAATCCGATGTCCTCACCAACAACAACATCAACAACAAAATAAAATAAATAAAATAAACAACATTTTGATTTTTCCTCTTTGCTGTGATCAGATCAGGTAGGGGCACATGACATCATCACGCTGTGTTGCTGCTGCAGGCTTCCTTGTCCCTGAGTTGTCATACAAAAGCAGCATATTTTATATCAAGTGAGTTACTTTGATGGAATGGCCGATGTTCGATATTGAACTTTAATGCTAATATCGGCCGATACCGATACCATGCCAATAAAATCGTGCATCCCTAGTCAGAACTGAATTAGATAAAGGAGTTCTTAGATTTGCTGCCCCCTCGGCGTGGAACCCCCACAGACTGATCTGAACCTGCCTCATCTCTTCTAGAGCTTTCAGTTCAATCCAAAAGATGATGTTAATAAGACATTTGAGCGATACCTGTTTTTTATTGTTATTGTCTGTGTTTTTAATTACAGCTTGCACTTTCCTAACCATTGTGTTTTAGTCACTGCTAAGGTCATTATTATGTGTTGTCTTGCACTTAGAAATCAAAAACTGTTTAAGCAGGTGCAACACTGTTTTATCCTGTGATGTGTGGTGATGACCTCATGACCAGGACACTCTTGGAAAAGAGATATTGATCTCAAAGAGTTTTAACCTGTTAAATAAAGGTGATGATGATGGTCCAACTGTTTAAGGGTGGCTGTTGGTCTCCAGTCCATCACAGGGGCACACAGAGACATATAACCATTCACACTCTCCACTGAGACAATTTGAGGTTACCAGTGGACCCAACCTGCAAGATGTTGGTCTGTGGGAGGAAACTGGAGTACCTGAAGTAAACCACGTGTGCACAGTGAGAACATGTAAGCTCTGCACAGAAAGGTTGGGACCTTGTCTCTGTGAGCCCACAGCTCTAACCACTGCACCACCAGGCCACCAGAAATGACAGCGTGATTTAAAATGAACAAATATCCAAAGATTTTTAAATGACATTCTTTTACAACAGCAACAATTTGCTTTGGGTCTCAGACAACTCATTAGGCAGTGAAACTCTCATTCCACACTTGCATTCAAAAGACTATCCACAACAGGTAAGACATTAACTATTCACAGTCTATTCACCCCAAAAAGGTCTGAACTATCACTTTAAGATCTGTCCTGTGTGTGTATGCATATCTTCTGTGGATTTTCATGTATGATGCATCGAATGCAACGAAACGTTCGATTTTTCTCCTCTAAATGAAGCAAAACTGCACCGTTTTAATAACGACCAACATTAGAGGCATCTGCCTTTCCATGACTGCGACTCTTCAATATGTGAGAGATGCTTCAGGGTCTGTGCTCCTTCCAGACATAAAACTGCACGGTGCAGGCCCAGCCAAATCCACCATCTGGTGGATCTCTCGCTGTCTTTCTTCTTCCTCTCCGTGCACTTTCCCCTCCTTTCTTACAAACTCAGTGTTTATGAAAACAAAAGCTTCATGCTGGTGAGAACACAGAGCCACCCCTGTTACTTTATTTTATTTATTTTTTAACCACATATCTTTGGGGAAGCTACAGTCTTTAGTCAGAGGACCTGCTTTTTTTTTTTTTGCCATTAGTAGGACGATATAAAACATGACAAAACAGCATCTCTGTGAAGCTGGGTGTTAGACGGGTCTATTCTCTCCGGGACTGATATGTAGGGCAATAGAGGAGCGGGAGGAGGAGGAGAGAGATATCAGGAAAGAGGGAGGGAGGAAGGGGCCTCGGCTGAGAGCTAGGTGGCGCACGTGCATGCACGTCTCAGTGTGGGCACTTCTACAGGCTCTAAAATACAGAAAGAATACCCAAAAGCAGCACCAAGAAAATGAGAGAGTGTGTTTCTGCCTCACACTGATGATGGAGGAGAGGTGGTGGTGTCTCTTTGACTGTAGCGCCTGAGGCTCTAACACATGGGACAGGGGTAAAACAAATGCTAATGTCTCTCAGCCAACTAGCATCTAACAGGAAGAGAAGACGAGGCGGAGATTGGCGTCTGTCTGTTAGCATTGAGCTAAGTGTTTCACGCGCTCATTGTTCTGCTCGCCCAGCGAGCTCCCCACGCCGAGGTGCCAAGAAATTAATTACTCTTTGGGAAATTTTCCTCTTTCTGTCAGCTCAGCACTCAGAGTCGTATCAATCGCACGACATGAAACGCCCGCGTATTGGCAGATACCTGCGAGCTGCGAAACGGGGCGCGCGTTCAGTGGTGAGCGATCAAACCCCTCGTGCAGCTGCCGTTGTTTCCTGTTGAGCCCGAACAAAAACACGGTGATCAGTGTGTCTGTGATAGACAGCAGGAGGGGGAGAAAAGAGAGGATTTGAATTATTTTTATGGGTTAGCATGTGTAAATGCCTTTGCATGCACGCATTCATGCGCACATTAGCGTCTTCAGTGTGTTTTTTTGTGCATGACAAGCCAGAGCCGCTATCTGCCGTCTCCTCATTCGTTCCCACCACCTGATCTCCATCTGAATTGACAGCTGTAATGCTGACTCTTTTCATCCGTGCCACAGCTGAAAACAGCCAATAAGAGGGGGCACCCTGTGTCTGTGTGTGTGTGTGTCATTCACTCACTGCAGACAGACCCTGTATTTTAACTCGTCGTCTGCAGAACTGTAATCTTGCCCATTGAACCTTCAAATTGTTGGATGTTACCTGAACCCAAAAAACACGACACTGCTCATTGTCACCTCTCTTACTTCTGTCAAACCGCTGTTTGCTCCTCTGACGCCTTTTCACTCTACCTACTACTTTTTGCTGATTATTTTTTCTTCTTCTTTTCTTTTTTTCTTTTTTACCTGAATGGATGCATCCTCTTGTTTAATTCGAGGCTTGATGGGGTATCTTTGTACAACGTTGCCGAGGGGAAAATAGTAGTTTTGCTCCCCTGACAGGCATGTTGAGGGAATGTAACCAAACAGAAACTTTTAATAATCTAATTTTAATGTTCAGGGCTGTTGAAGTGGGGTTCTGCCGAGAAGATTAGAACAAATAGCGTCTTACCTGATGTAGATAGAGCTTTGATCAGCTACGGATTAGAGAAACAGAGAGACCAAATGGGGCCGCTGAAAAACTTGAGGTGGTATGTAAAAACAAAAGCCATACTTGAAGTTCAGGAGTTTTTTTGATTGAAACTTTTATTTTTGTCACTGCAGTGTGGTTGTTACAGAATCCACTCCTGATTGAAGGTATTTACCGTTTTTGACCGCGATGCAAAGCGAACAGGGGGAACTGTCAGAAGTATTTGTAATGTGGAGGTGGTGGTGGACATACTGGTGGGTGGTCTGGGTGTCCTCCCCCAGAACATTTTGAAAAAAGTAGATGCAGCTTCCTGCATTTTGGTGTATTTTAACAGGTTGTTAAACTTCTGTTTATCTACATAAGTACACACTTGATTCAATAATTGTTTTAGAGAGCATGGCACAGCAAGCAGCCTGACCAACAGCTCTCCTTGTGTGAATAGAGACTCAGCTTCTCTCAAGTATCCTCCCCCACCCCCATCGACAACTGCTGGCGCTTATGTAGCACTAAGCTAGCGGTGCGCTATACAGACACGCTAACTAAAATGCTACAGACATAGTGCTCTGATTCTCTCATGCATCACAACCTCCGACCCTGGTCGTCAGTCTAGCACGCACCGCAGAAGTGTCTCCCCTCCTCCCCCTGCTCCTTCGACAAAACACCCTCAAGAGATGAACATCCTGCCAAGCCAAGTGATCTAGGAGAAACACTGCATGTGGTGTGGTGAGTTGTTGTAGGTAACCAGGAAAACCCGGAGTGGACTTTTAGTGGTTTGACCATTCTCCTATTAATCAAGTGGAACAGATTAGTTCACAACAAAACAGAAAAAACTCTGGGTGAACTATTATTTCATGATAAATGTGTGCGTTTGTTTGTGTGTGTGTGGTGGTGGTGGTGTGGGTTGGTCCAAATTAATATGTTTTCAGTGTGAGCGGGGCACGTCCCCTTTACATATAATTGTTGCGAAGGCTATTGTCAGGTCAAAATCCAAGATGGCTGCCACCATATATTTAATATGTTAACTTTGTGAGTTGGATAACTTGAAACATAAGAAACGTGCTAACTTCCATTTTGGTGTGTAGCCATATGTAGGCATAAGAAAGTTCTTTATTCAAAACTGGGTTCTGTGAAGAAAAACACTCGTATCAAAATCTACAGACATTCACTTTGAAACCCCTCAGTGATGGGGGACATCGGCGCCCTGCTTGTTTACTTTACAGTTGATATTTCACAACTCAACCACTCTCATAAATGCATAAACCTAAGTAAAACAAACACTTCTTAAAATAATATAATACTGGTACTTCAAGTAGGTAGGTACTCACCAGTACGCAGTATTGTCTTATCATGAACCTGTCGCTGTGCAGGTTTTAGTTCTACCCACTCTATGCTACAGCCAAATTTTCATTACCCACAGGACACTGGTTAAAATTTTTTAGATTATTAGAACGGCAAAAAACACGAATACAAACTTTGATTTTGAGCAGTTATGAGCATAATATAGAAATTAATTTAATATTAAAAACACAACCCCAGAATTTTTAGTGGCCCCCACATGAAACCATTCTGGAGGCGCCCCTGGCTCAAACACTAACAATTAGCAGCATTTTATTATTATTTTTTTCTATTTTTAGGTACTCAACTCAGTTCAGCTTTACTTGCATTCACACCTAAATCTCAAGACATCATATATTTGTTACACTTCGGTTTTGTTTGCTTCTTTTGCATCTTATTAATGCTTAAATACTGAACCCATCATGTTTGTCCGGATGATGGTCAGTCGGTGCAAACTGGACTCTGGGTTACAGATTAAACTTCAAACTCATACCCAGCTCAGTTCATAAAAAAGGGAGTGTGTGTGTGTGTGTGTGTGTGTGTGTGTGTGTTTGTATAGAGCCTGAGCTGCCACTTTGGTCTTCATCATCTATACCACCTCCTCTGCAGAGAATGGTGCAGTCCTGTGTGCATATTGTGAGTTTGTGGCTCTGCCCTGTCAGGCGCTTGCTTGGTAGAGTCTGGCCCAGGAGGAATGCTAACTCACAGAGCTAGTGCCTGTCATGGTTCCACCTGCAGACACACACACACACACACACACACACACACACACACACACACACACACACACACACACACACACACACACACACACAGAGGTACCAGCTCACACACACTCAGCTTGTCATGGCTCCTCCACACCAGGCTGGTAATTAAACTCCTACTGATTTATTGAGTGACATCAACAAATCCCAGCTTGGCTTTTTTATGACAACCATACCTCCTCGGGCAACAGTCAACATCTTTTTTCCCCCTTTTTTATGTATTTTTTTTAACAGTGTCTGAATGAGGCCCGGGGGCAAGAAAATACTTCAACCATCTTTTCTGAAAACACATAAGTCTCAATACCAAAAAAAGAACCAGGGCAGAAGTAAATAAATCTACAAAGTGCATTCAAGGCACATTGTGATCATTACTTGCTCTTGCCTCTCAGCTTCAAGTCACAAGATTGAAATGTGGATGTCTGTGTTATAAATGAAGACTATTATGAAGAGTAGCATGCCCTGGCACCCTGCCCTAAACATTTATTGTGAGAACTATAATTAGCCATTCCTTGTGACAAGAAGCCTTCAGGGTGTCTGACTGACCACGTCTGATGACACAATGAGATGCATCACCTTTTTAATTATGACCAGAGAGATGAGTGACAGCTACGTCGCAGAAAGTAATATTATAAATGAACTGACAAAGAAGTTAAAATGCAGAAGAGCTGAAGCATGATTTAGTACACGTACAGTACGTGCCCATGACAGGTATATAAATAATTGTCCAGTGTCTCAGCGTGAAAAGGGGAGATGAATATACAGTTTGTTTGTTCGCCATGTGAGCTGGATGACTTGAAAAATAAGTGAGATACCAACTTCCATTTTGGTGTGTGGCTGCATCTATGTGTAAGAAAGGTCCCACTCAATTTTTTTGGATTGCCATGTCAAATCCAAGCTGGCTGCTGCCACATATATACAGATGTGAACCTTGTGAGCTTGATAACTTGGAAAAATAAGTGAGATACAGACGTCTTTTTTTTTTTGGCATGTAGCTGCATCTAGTGTACAAAAGGTCACCATCGGAAATTGTGTTGTCATGTCAAAATGCAAGATGGCTGCCACCATATACTGTTATGATTTCAAGGTAACCCAGTAGTAACGAGACCCGGAACGACACTAGACCAGTAGATTAAATGACAGTGTTTATTATTTACAGTGAAGAAAGTGACAGTATTCAGCGTGGTCCTCTGGAATCCCTG
>JARVGQ010070630.1:0-10173 GCA_031762355.1 Hypsolebias martinsi | reverse complement strand
TGTCCAGAGGACCACACTTAGCTTTTTTAGATTTTTCTACCTGGATTATTGAGCATGCATCAGGATATCATTGCATTCAGTTTTTATTCACAATTTGTTTAGTGTCCCAACTTTTTTGGAATCCGGTTTGTACAATCTGAATTATAAATCAGATTTTCTGTAACAACATTTCTGAGTTTTATTAGAACAAATCCCTCTGTCTGATAATCTGGAGATTATTTGTAGATTTCTAGTGACAGAAAGAGAGAGGTACGTGACCTGGTGACTTATTATTTATTTCTTTTTTTAATAAATCATATTTTAAACATTTTATTGTAGACAAATCAACTTTTCAGAATAAAACACGTCAGATTAAACACTGAGGCTGACAGTCACTTTTCAGATAATCCAGAGAAATGTTAACATTTAATATTTTGAATATTTCAAACTGCTTCATTAAACACCTGCTGTCTGTTCACAGCCAGACGATCACATGGAACTAAAATGTATTTCTCTAATATCAGAATATTCTCTTCCTATATTCATGTCAACGTGCTCCTTCTTGCCTCGTGCAGGTAAAGTTGTGTTTGACGCTTCCGTCCTCTCTCGGCTGTCATGACTCACCTGACAGCTCCTCACCTCTGAACACACAGACAGTTCATTTCATTAAATCAGAAAACTAAAGTATGTTTTGTGCTGAGAGCGGCACGGTGGCGCAGTGTTAGAGCTGCCATCTCACAGCAAGAAGGTAACATTCAAAACTCACCTAGGGCCTTTCTGTGAGGTGTTTACATGTTCTCCCGTTGAACCTGTGGGTTTCACCAGGTTAGGTTAGCTGGCACCTGTAGTCCATCCATCCACTATATTTACCCACTTCTACCTTTTCGAGTCACAGGGGTCACTGGTGCCCATGTCCAGCAGTCACTCTACGAGCAGTGGTGGACACCCTGGACAGGTCTCCAGTCCATCACAGGGACACGGAGACAAACGAGACCAACAACCATTCTGTCTCTCACCTAGAGACAGTTTAGAGTCACCATCAGTCTAACATGCATGTTTTTGGTCTGTGGGAGGAAACTGGAGGACCTGGAGAAAACCCACACTGCACGGAGAGAACATGCAAACTCCACCCAGAAAGGCCCCGTACTGGGATTTGAACTGGTGACCTTCTCTCGGAGAGGCAGCAGCTCTACTAACTGTGCCACCGTGCTGCCCTTCTGCAAATATTAAATTATTAAACTTGTTACATTCTGCAAACATGAGTTAAACAACAACAAACAAACAAAAAGACACTGAACTTGAAGAAAATCCCACCTTTAATTTTAGTTTGACATTTTCTAATTCCAATTTTTCACTTATTAGCTTTTTATCTGAGTTTATAATCCTAAATTCATTCATTGGTTGGTGTGAAGAAAGTAACAGGGAAGATCACAAAACAGATTAAATCAGGTCATCTGGTCAGTTTCTTTTAAACGTTTCATCTTTCTTCTGAAAGACTTCATCAGTCTGAGGCCTGCCAACCAGACCTGTCCCATAAATAGCACCTTATTGATGTTTCAAGCCAACCTCCTGTGGAACTTCTAGAAACTGGTTTCTAACATGCAAAAAGGACCACGTGTCCAAATCAGTCATCATTCATAACAATCAAATGTTTTAGGTCAGATGGCCAACGTGCATGTTAGATGTTGGTTTCTGGGAAGGAGGTCGGCTTGAAACATCAATAAGGTGCTATTTATGGGACATCAAAGTTCATGTTCAGTAATCCAGGTAAAGAAGTTCAACAGTGTTCAGTCAGGTCATCTGGACAGTTCCTTTTTTATGGGACAGATCTGAAAGACGAAACGTTTGTCCATTACAGAAACTGTCCAGATGATTGAAGCTTTTAAAGAAACTGTCCAGATGATTGAACCTTTTAAAGTAACTGTCCAGATGATTGAACCTTTTAAAGAAACTGTCCAGATGATTGAGCTTTTTAAAGAAACTGTCCAGCTGATTGAGCCTTTTAAAGAAACTGTCCAGATGATTGAACCTTTTAAAGAAACTGTCCAGATGATTGAACCTTTTAAAGAAACTGTCCTGATGATTGAACCTTTTTGTGATTTATCTACTTGGATGATTGAGCTGACAAACCTTTAACATGGAAGAGTTTATTCTTCTGCTTCCAAGTGGTCAAATATTTAAATCCAGATATGAAATTATTTTAAGAAAACCAGAGTAAATTTCTCCTGATGAAGGAGCTTTAATGTGAAGTTTGTTTGTTGTCATTCTGATTTTTAAGCACCTAAAACAACCGGTGCGTCAGTTTCATTATTTATTTAGTTTAGCTTTTAATTGTTTTAATTTTGGTGTTTTAAAGTTCTAAAAGCAGGTTTGAGCATAGCTGTCTCAAAACGTTTTGATTTCTCATTGGTGTTCAGAGATATTTTTTCCCCCAGTTAATTTTGTTTTAAATTAAGTTTAAATTGATCAGTTTTTGTGACGGGAATGGATTATTTATCCTTACTGAGCCGATATGGTTTTAAAATTACAGCCAGTATTGACAGTTTTATTTTTATTTTTTTTTTTGTTTGTTTGTTTGTTTCTCTTTGTACGTAAAATATTCAGACGTTCACTTTAAAAGCAGTTACCGTATTGCCCATCTCCACATCCCTCCAATGAATTTCTTCACCAGCCAGTGGTGGTTAAAAACTGCTGATTCATGCTTTATAGGTGAAACTGAAGACATTTTTCTCCTGTTTTTGTTTTATTTAAATAATTTGATTGAACTGATCCAACCAAAGCCTAAATATTTTTTTAATTTATTAAGTGAAGAAAGAAATATCCGTCATTTAAAACCATAATTTTTAGTGAGTTGGTCTCCAATTGTTTACCAACAATGACCTTTTATAGATTACTTGTAATCTATAAGAATAATAATTATTCTTCACAAAGTGTGTAGAAGTAGAAACAATCAGGGCTCAGATAACAAAGGCTGCGTTACATCAGATTGAGTTTCTCTCCAGTAAAATATTAGTTTAATATTTCTGCTCGTTCTTTGCCTCGGGGCGGGACGTTAAGGTTTATTAAAGTTTTCATATTCAGTTTTATTATTTTTATTGGCTTTTAGCTGCAAATGAAGCTCAGAGAGCAGCTGGGGCTGCCTGATGTTGTCAGTACGAGTCTGAAGCAAAAAAAAAAAAAAGCAATGCAGCAGCATGTTGCATCATGGGAAACGGGCTTCATTGTGTCAGTTGCCATAAAGACCAGCCTTTAACTTCTGTTTGGTTAAAAACATACAAAACAAAGAACAAATGGTCCAGTTGAACAGAACAGTTTAATTTAAATGAAAATTCAATGAAATTTACTACAAAATAAATCTGGGTAGTCCAGTTTAAAAGCTGCAGTGCTCAGTGGAACCACATTTTTATCACCTGCCGCTGAAAGGCTGTCTGTGTGTGTCTGTTAGCAAAATATCTCATGAGCTACTGGTCAGATTTTATTGAATCTTAGGAAAAAATAGTTGAGTGAACGTCTACAATTGATTACATTTTGGAATGATTTTGACTCAAGATGGCCTCCACAGCTAACCAACCTTTGCCAACACAAAAAGACTAACTCAGTCAGTTGTACTCACAGTGGAGTGGTGGTTAGGCGTGAGAGTCTCTGGCTGGTGATTCAATTCTGAATTTTGTGTCACGATGCAATTCAGAAACAATTTTTGATTCAGAAACAATCTTTGATTCAGAAACTTTTTAATTCAGAAACAGTTTTTGATTCGGAAACCATTTTTCATTCAGAAACAATTTTTATTCCAGAAACAATCTTTTGATTCAGAAACTATTTTTGATTCAGAAATAATCTTTGATTCAGAAACCATTTTTCATTCAGAAACAATTTTTATTTCAGAAACAATCTTTTGATTCAGAAACAATTTTTGATTCAGAAATAATCTTTGATTCAGAAACAATTTTTAATTCAGAAACAATCTTTTGATTCTGAAACAATTTTTCATTCAGAAAAAAATTTAATTCAGAAACAATTTTTAATTCAGAAACAATCTTTGATTCAGAAACAATTTTTAATTCAGAAACAATCTTTGATTCAGAAACAATTTTTAATTCAGAAACAATTTTTGATTCAGAAACAATTTTTAATTCAGAAACAATTTTTGATTCAGAAACTATTTTTAATTCAGAAACAATCTTTGATTCAGAAACTATTTTTAATTCAAAAACAATTTTTAATTCAGAAACAATCTTTGATTCAGAAACAATTTTTAATTCAGAAACAATTTTTAATTCAGAAACGATTTTTGATTCAGAAACAATTTTTGATTCATAAACAATTTTTTATTCAGAAACAATTTTTAATTCAGAAACCATTTTTGATTCAGAAACCATTTTTATTCAGAAATAATTTTTGATTCAGAAACCATTTTTAATTCAGAAACCATTTTTAATTCAGAAACCATTTTTAATTCAGAAACCATTTTTAATTCAGAAACAATTTTTAATTCAGAAACTATTTTTAATTCAGAAATCATTTTTGATTCAGAAACCATTTTTAATTCAGAAACCATTTTTAATTCAGAAACCATTTTTGATTCAGAAACGATTTCTCGAAGGATTTTGACGCTTAATGCTGATTCACTTCAGGTTTTCTCGATAAGTTCTGCTCTTTTATTTAAATAAACATCTGAGAAAGTTGGTTTAGTTGCAGCCGTCAACAGGAAAGAACTGGGTCCTTGTTCTGGTTTCAACAATCCTCTTGGAAGGAAAAAGCCACAGTTGTTCAACTGGTTGCAACATTTTAAGCCAGTTTCCTTTTTTTAGTCTTTAAACAAAGATCTTCAAACAATGGGGACAAACACTCAGCGAGTCTGCGACTTGAACGTGCTTCAGGCTTGTTTAACTCGAGCTAAACTTCTCTAAATTAAATGTTGGACTCGTCGACTGTAGATCAGATTATTGATCGTCTTTCACATTTTGAACAAAAAATAATTTCTGTTTGAGTTTAAATTAAAGCTACATATTAAAAACCGTTTCCAGCAGCTGAGAGAAAAATGTGCTGAATTCTGAGTCCCAGCAGAACCAGCCCTGATTTTATTTACAGCTGGACCAAAGAAGAACAAAAGCTCAAGCATGTTTCTGTTTTTATGACTCTTGAGTTTAAAAAAGATTTGTTTTTAATCTTTCATTTTGCCTGCAGATGTGGAACATTTTGGTGTTCCCAGACCTGTGTGATAACATATAAAGAGTAAATCTGAGCTTTCTTTCTGCTGGACGACTTCACAGCAACATCTATCGATCAAACAACGACCACAATGTTCTTTTCAGCTGCTCACGTGTAACAGAACTACTAAGTAGATTAATATTTATCTTCCATTCTCAGATGTTTTTATAGGTCAAAGTTTATCCCATTTATTAAAAGTAACCACTCTAAAATAAAATGCCTGTTTCGTTTTTTATATACGTATATAATTTGGTCAAATTAATCTCCTGTGTTACTGTGAGTTAAAAGCTCTAAAAATGAAACGGCGGCCATGTTTTATGCCAAAGTTTTAAACAGGAAAAATAAACTCACCATCTGCCAGCGCGTCAGTAGGCCTGTGTGTTTGAGATGACTCTCGGCTACTACCACCCTAAATTCTAGCTCAATATTTAAATTCACTGAGTTACAGATATTTTTGGGTTTGTGGCGTCCATCTTGATTTGGATTGACACCAGAACTTAATTGGTTGTAGATGTCCGTCCAATAATTAGGCCCTGAAAAGTTTCTGGTTCATGAGATATTTTGCTAACAGACACCCAAATGAACACAAATACAGGCTGTTGCATGACTGCCCACTGTTCTTTACTGCAGCTGCATTTAACAAACAAATTAAAATTATTTGCTAAACAGCAAAAATCTTTCTAAAAAGAATATTTTATTTATATTAAATTTTAAATAATTTGCAGTTTTTTAATAAAAATGCGTAACGTTTATAACCATAACTGAATAGTTGTTGCTAATTGACCTGCCGTCGGCTGAGAGAAGCTGTCGAGCCAAAATGGCTGCTTTACTTCTAAAACAAGAATTAAATGTTTCACATCTATTTGGTCCTGAGACGTGTATGTCTCCCGTGTTTGGACATTTCTCGGGCGTCTTTCTCTTTGTCCTCTCGCTGACACACTTTGACAGAAAAGAGTGAAATCAAAGCTGCAGGTTCGTTCGCCCCGCAGCCGAAACCACGAGCTCTCCACGGCAGGTGCATTTGATTCATTGTTCCTCACAGGTCAGAGCCGTTTCTGCCTGAGAGATTAATTAAACGAAGCTTTGTGTAAGTTCTGATAGTTATTAAATATTAAGTCGGTGTTCCTCGTCGTGGAGCGAAAAGAGGGATTTGGAAAATCTCCATGTTCGTTCGTGAATGTCGTTGCTGCGATAACCTGAAACATAAGTGAGACACCAACTTCCATTCTGGAGTGTGGCTGCATGTGGGCATAAGAAACGTTCCTTTCAAAAATGGGGTTGCCATGTTAAAATGCAAGATGGCCGCCTCCATATAGTTCCATAAACTAACAGTCCCGATCATTTGAGGAAGCTGCTTTCTAGTTTTTTTTTTTTTTCTTTGTTGTTGCTTAAAAGTCAAGTTTCATCAAATGTTGGTGGCGCCTGAAGAAATCCGTCATTGAACCACTTGGAAACCTTGCATCAAAAACATTTAGGTTTACTTCATCCTCTGTTCAATTCCAGTCCAGAAAAACTCGCAACTGGAAAACGACCAACATTCACTGATTAAATCCTTCAGGGATGTCGGTTTACCGCTTGTTCGTTAAGAATAAACGCTGTTAACACACCCATTATTAAAGTTTAAAACAACGTCAACATCCCAAAGTCTTCAAATTCAACGCATTTCTTGAAGGAATGCACGTCGCCCGCCTTTTTTTTTTTTTTTTTTTTTTTTTTTAACGTCTTGAGTTTTAGACTAAAATCTATGTACAGGTATTAATATTTCATTTAATAAAAGACAAAGTTAAAGCCTTTTTGGTTTAATCTTAAAAATAACACTCCATCTCCTGCAAAATGTCACGGTCAGAGTATGTGTCAAGGATGACGCTCAGCTACTACCACACAGAATCTTAGCTGAACATCTAACATTCACTGACTTGTAGCTGTTTTACTGTTTGATAATGTTGATTAACTGTGGCTGCCATCTTGAATTTATAGACTCCTAAAGTTAATCGGCTGTAGATTTCCTTCCAACGATTATTTTTTAGAAACTAAGGAATCCCTTCACTGGTTCATTGGATATTTTGCTAACAGACACAGGCAAAAACTTTTTTTTTTCTTTACCAGCGAGCAATAGATGTTCACACTTATAAGGGAATAAAATAAGTGAAATTATCATATATTTTGGAAGTGAACTTTTACATTTTAAAATAAATTGTGTATAAATAAATGTTCTGTCCATCAGAAAACAACAAACAGCTCGATTTAAGAATCTTTCCCTGAAGTTCCCTCATTAAGTTAATGATTTAATTTTTAACACTTAAAAAAAAATTTTTTTTTTTTTTACATTCATAAGACTCAGACGATTAATTTTGGAAATAAAATTAGCCCCAAACATTTTTGCAAAACAGATTTCTCTGCACAGTCGAGCTGTTAACAGCATGTTTGAAGTAACTCCAGTCTGTTTGCTAACGTTTTTAACTTCAAAATAAAAGCAGTGTTCATACGTTCTGATTAAAACTTTATTTTTAAAGACAGCTGGATTTTCCACAGGCTGCTGGTTCTAACCCGAGCGATAAGAAATTGAACCCAAAGAGGAGCAATAACTTCAAAACGTCTGCAGAAATATTGATGAAAATCACTTTCAAAGATTCAAAGAAAACGTTTGTTTGGAGGTGAAATACCCCGAGGAGCATGGTCCAACACCTTCTCCAAGTCCACAAAACACACGTAGACTGGATGGGCAAACTCCCATGACCCATCAAGGACTAGTGAGGGTAAAGAGCTGGTCCAGTGTTCCACAGCCAGGACAGAACCCACATTGTTCCTCCAGGATCTGAGTGGTGTTTTCCCTTCCATTATACAAGGAGGGCGCCCCGCCCGGCCATCAGGACCGAGCGCCCTGCCTACTCACCAAATTCTCACCCCCTATCGACAACTGCGAGCACTGACGTAGCGCTAAGCTAGCGGCGCGCAGTGCAGATGCGCTAGCTAAAAAAAGCTACGGAGGTTTCCTTCATTTCATTTCCTTCACCGCCCCCCTTCCACCGACACAGCGCGCAACACAGACATGTCTCCGTCCATAAAATGAGACGACTTCTGTAAAAATATGAATAAATGGCGACGTGGAGAGCTCAGAGTGTGTCATGGGGATGACTCTCGGCTACTACCACAAAATATTTAGCTACGTGTCTGTAAAACTGAGTTGGAGCTATTTTTGTGTTGGCCTTTTAACTACCAAATTACTGGAATCCCTCATAATTCAACCCTTCATGTGAAAATACTTTGAACGTTCACTAGTTTTTAGTAAAACAACAACGTTTGAGTTGAGTTTAGGTTTTGTACCGCAGCTCTCTGCTCTACTCAGAGGGCTGTGGTAGCTCGGTGGGCTGCGGTTGCTTCAGGAAGGACATCCGGCTTAAAAACACTCGCCAAGTCTTCGTGCGAGTTAGTTCGCTGTGGCGACCCTGAAGAAGGAGCAGCCGAATGTTGTTTGTTACGATAACGTACCCGTGGCAGCCATCTTGAATTGGATTGATCCCTGAAGTTGGCTTGTAGGTGCGTTCAGCGATCACTTCCTGACACGTTCATTTGGGTCAAGATTCACATGTGGTACATGAGGTGGAACGAAACTGTGTCCTCCAGGTGCCAGTTACACCCAAAAATAAGAAAAATATAAAGTATAAAACGAAACGATATACAAGGATCTGAGATAAACGCACTAATAATGTAACGGTGTATTAAACAGCAGCCTGAACATGAGTCTGGGGTGAACTCGAGGAGCCATCGTGTGCTTCATGAGCGATTTTACTCACGATCGAAACAAGATGATGGTCCTGACTAATGTGCAAACAAAAGCCATGTTTTATTTATGGAGGGAAACCAAAGACTCTGAGTCAGAAAATCATTTAAAATCACTCGTTGACATTTAATTTTATTTTAATTTGGGATTTACTAACATCAGGATTTGTAGGTTGTGTGGCGCCAAAACGCCACGTTCTGCTCTCTTGAAGCTCTTGGTCCAAACTGACGTTCCTGGACCTCCTCATTTAACAGAACCCTCCTTCAAAAGGCTGAAATGCCGTTTGAAAGCTTCTGCAGGTAAAAATGAAACTGCAGGAGCGTCCGACAGGAAGCTGAGCTCTCTGATCTCAAGTCGTCATCAAAAATGTTTAAATGGACACGACGTCAGAGGCGCTGAATGATTAACTCCTCCTCAGGATTTCATGACGTTCCTGAACAGATGCGGCCTTCGCAGCGAGCTGAAGGCAGAATAATAAAAGGACTTTATTTACAGTTTCTGTGTGAATTAAATTCCTCTCGCTGCCTTTTCTTCAGCCCAAATCCTCAGATGGAGTCTGGAAAAACCCTCACAGGAGGCTCAGTCCTGCAGGTTTCTACACGTCCTGTTCACTGTTTAGGCTTTCTCCTGATAAAAACGCTGCTTCTGTTCTTCTCAGCTGGATGGAGGTTAATTTTTAACATTTTCCCTGAGACTTGTTTAATATATTACAATACTGTGCCCATTCAAGAACGTTCAGCCTCGGTGCGGCTGTAATATTAAATTTATGTAGAAAACATCAAATGCCTTTACGTTTTCATGTCTCTGCCTCCATCACGCTCCTTTCTGAAACATAATAATCATCTAAACAGGTTTTATCCTGCAGGACTGGGTTTTAGATTAATACTCGTAATTAAATTCAAATATTAATAACTGATGAAATCTGTAAATACAGAGTGAGAACGACCGCTCCAGATTGCACCAACCAACTCCTGCATCTCTGACTTTAATGCTGCCGTTCATAAAACCCGTTTTTTTATTTAATCCTTTATTTTACCAGGAAATGAATCCATTGAGATTATTACAGTATTTACTGCTGTATAAGTCGCACCTCTGTATAAGTCGCATTATCCAATTTTGTCCAAAAATTGGGAAAAATCCATAAACAAGTCGCACCTCCGTATAAGTCGCACCTATTATGCGTCACCGCTGACGCGCCGAAA
>JARVGQ010070603.1:0-10178 GCA_031762355.1 Hypsolebias martinsi | reverse complement strand
CCAAATACTTATTTTCCACCATAATTTACAAATAATTTCTTTAAAAATCCTACAATGTGATTTCCTGGAATTTTTCCTCATTTTGTCTCTCATAGTTGAAGTGTACCTAAGGTGGAGATTACAGACCTCTCATCTTTCTAAGTAGGAGAACTTGCACAGTCAGTGGCTGACTAAATACTTTTTTGACCTCATGTACATATACAGTATATATAAAATATATATGCTCATACTGGCATATATACTGCTTGCTGCTTGTACAGTACTGGCAATAGTTAAGTTTAGGGCAAGGGTCAGGCTATATAAATTAATGAAAAACGATATAGAAATTATTGAAAAATGAATGGAAGTCTAAGCAAAGTCCACATAAAGATAGCAAGCAGCAAAGCTAGCGGTTCACACACATACACACACAACCTGTGTGTGTATGTATGCATGCATGTGAACTGGCCACACTGTCATTTGAGGAAATGATCCTTTCTAGGTTTTGTTTATTGATTAAAAGTCTAGGTACCTCAAGTGGGTGGCTGGCAGGTTAGCTATTTATTTTTTTCTTTAACATTTATTTATACAGGTATTCTCATTGAGTCATGAGGACACATCTTCAAGAGAGACCCGTTCGGGAGCAGATGGTGGGGGTTAAGGGCCTTGCTCAAGGACCCTGAGTGGGGCAAAGGAGAGTGGAGGCAGGTGTGGGTGTTTCACCTATGGGGACCAAGGCCACCACTGGCTCTGCCGTTGTGCCTGGTGGTAGATCAATTTGCTCCCTCTGTTCGGAAGTATCTGTCTCTCTGCGCTGCCTCAGGCAAGTAAAAATAAATCTGCCTCTACTCTTGTTCACAGTTTAATTCCTATCTACATGAATATCTTGCATCAAGAACATTAAGGTTACATCATCATCAACAACTTTATTTATAAAGCGTTTAGCACCAGACACAGCTGAAACAAAATGCTGAACATCAGTAATAAAGAAGATAAAAGAATACATGAAAATAAAGTTACAAAGCTAATCACACAATGAATTAAAAATTCAACTTAAAACACAATACAGTATGTAGTAAAGGAACAGGCAAGTTACGAATGACTTCTTGATAACTGCAAACCAGTATGATTGCACATTTTTATTTACTGTAAATTTTAAATGCATTGAACAATAGTGTATTTTTGCATCAATACACACTTGTACTATAGCAACAAAGTGAATGTGATGGCTTTTTATTTATGAAATTCTGGGGATATTTAAGGCTTTGAAAGGGCACAAACAGTTACTTTTATGTTTGCATGTTTTTAATTATACAGTTGAGTATTTAACAAGAATCATAAAGTACCAACACCAACCTTATCAGTGTTTGTTTCAACTTTTTGCCCCTCTGTGTTGCTCCTTTGTCCTAGGTTTGATTTATTCTCGTTGTGCCTTTTATATCTTGTAATCACAGCTCCACTCCTACTCCCTATCTCTCTCCAAGTTCAATTCAAATATTGTTTATTTGCATTTTAACTACAGTGTATGAAAAGTAAGCAAAACAATTTGATTATTAAAAAAACTCTAGGTAAATGAAAATATAAAACTTCCAATAATCGTTAAGCATTACCCATTAGTGGAAGTGATTTTATTTTGCATTAAGAAATTAATGGTAAATCAATGCATGCTTGTGATTGCAGTCAGTGAGAAATCAAAAGACAATTTCTGTAGATTTTAATAGTTTAAAATGAATTTGTAATGTATCATGAGCAAGATTTATTAGCATAAATCAATTATTTTCAAAAGTTTATGATCAGTTTGTTCTGCCATACAATTCATGTTTTAATAATTAATTTGTATTTTTCTGTTTGAAATGGTTCTCAAAATTACAATGATTTGTAGGTATTTGCTCTGTAAATGGGAGTTGTTTTATAGCAATAACAGATAATGTTGAAATACACACCCACACATATACTTGTATATATGTTTCAGGGGGACGCAAGTTTTTAATTGTGATTTGAAAGGACACACACAAAACACACATACTTGTATATATTTTTCATGCAGCCATAACTTTTATTACACTTGTGGGGACACCCACAATTGATGGTTGCATATTATACAGTATATATATAATATATATGTAATACAGTATATATAATACATATATATACAGTATATATATAATATTTATATATAATACACACACACACACACACACACACACACACACACACACACACACACACACACACACACACACACACACACACACACAATCATATTTTTCCCCAGAACGACTATTTCACTTTTTAAACAAAGAGCTTTGTTGTACTTTTATGTGACTAAATTTGTTTATTCTTAATGTGTAATGCAGCTGTAACCATTACTTTGTACAAATGAACAAAACATATGCTTGAACGATATTTTCCAACTTTATTTGCTGACTTGGGATTCAAACAGAGTGCTTCAGTCACGCTCATGAGATTCTTCTGACCCCAGTTGTCCACCAGATGTCTCTATCATTGAAGCTTTGAATCTTGTTCAGCATAAATGTACAGTTCTTCGCGAGGCTTCACATGCCATCACTTGTATAAATCCATACAAGAACTTTGATTACTGAATGGAAACCACAGACAGGAAAAGTTTAGCAACCGATGTAATGAATGAGTAATGAGGAAACATATGTCATGTGAACAAAAACAGATGACTAAAATAATGAAATCAAGCTATATACAAATGAATTAGGGTAAATACAATATAGTAAAAATTAAACATACTAAGAAGTTCCCAAATCATGGCAAGCAGAACCAAATAATCAGCTGCTAATGTTGGGGGCCAAAAAAAGTATTTCTGATACAAATGCCTTGGTACCCGATGCCATAAGACATCACCAGTGGTCCTGTTTAACACATAAAACAAAGTGTTTCTGAAATCCTGAGTTAAAAATGTTTCAGCAACAGTGATGAGACTAATTTATTTTCTGTTTGACAAGATTTAAATCACATGCAGTCACATGCCGAGATTATTAAAATCTGATAGTACCAAACAGCACAGGACACCTGAATGCACTGTGCATTTGTGTGCATGTGTTACTGTCATTTGGAAAGGTATCAAGCAAATAAAAATACAAAGAACAATAGAATAGTGTAAAGATTTTCAAACTACCGGTAGCAGTTTACAATAACATATTAATAAATAATAATATAAAACTTTATTGTCATTTAAAATTGTACAGTGCACAATGTAAAATTGAACAAAATTTCATTTAATCTCTTCACAGCAGTTTTTTTTGCAGTATATGAGTATATAATTTACATGCATTTTATAGACTATATAAAACTATTTACAGTTAAAGTTAGAATAGTGTATGTGTAAGATGTGTGGAGGAAAACAGGGTGAAACCAGTTTTATTATCTCTTCATTGGCTTCCAGTCCAGTCCATTTTTGAATTGATTTAAAAGTTTCATTATTCACATTTTAAGCTCTGAATGCTCTCACCCCACCTTGATTAACTGATCTAATAGATTTTGTGATTATGAGAGGACTTTAAGGTCAACTAATACCTCTTTACTGTTTGTCCCAAACTCCAAATACAAATGTTGGGGTGACTGGGTCTTTTCAGGCACCGCACCCAGGCTCTGGAACCAACTACCACAGTACTTGCGCTCCATCACTGATCTGTTTTTTTGTTTTTTTTAATCTGATCTTAAAATATTTTTATTCAGGCAGGCTTCTAATACCTTGTACTTCTCTCTCGCTTGCATTTTATATTGTCTGTGTTTTTATTGTTGTATTGTATAGCATTTGTGAACCTTTTCATGGCTGGAAAGGGCTCTAGAAATAAACGTTGGTTGATTTAATTCATTGTTTTCACACTTGATCTCAACTTCTAAACTGGAAACTTTTAATACAGGGTACTATGTTCCATAATCAATGCATCTTATTAACCTTTATTTAATGAGGCAAATCCCAATGAGATCACCAGTCTCTTTTGCAATAGAGGCCTGGGCCTGAAGGCAACCTAACATGCATGCTTGTGGACTGTGGAGGGAAACTGGATTACCGAGAGAAAACCCACACAAACATGAGGAGAATATGCAAATTCCACACAGAAAGATCCCAGGTCCAAACCAGGGACTGAACCCAGGACCTTTTTGCTGTGAGGCAACAGTTCTAACCACTAAACCACAGTGTTGCCAATATGTGACTGAATCAAGCAAAAACCAAATCAAACATCTGATTGGTATTTTATGAAAAAGGTTTTTACTCAATCAAAATCTTATCTGAGCTAAAGTATTTGTGTATATTGCCTACAGTTACAGTTAAACAGCACAGTTACAGAATACAGTTGCAATTATTTGGAAGTTTTGATAAAATATTGTATTGATTTTTATTTTCCAGTTTTCAACGGCTTTAGTTCAACGTGAAGCTGGTCTGTAACCTGTATGGAAAATATTCAAATCTAAATTTCTAATTCTAAATAAATTCCAATTTTAAAACAGAACTCATAAAACACTGTAGGTGATCGAGAGTAAATACATGAGATAATCGCTATGCTTAAATATTTGGAGGGATTTTAAACACAGACTGCTAATGGATATGTGTTTTGCATCCTTTGGTCTTTACCTGTAGAACTACGTGTGTTTCCTGTCATCTGCTGCATGTGCATAGTATATATAGCTTACCTACATGCAAAAAAAAAAATCCCACAGCCCTGCTCTGAGCTCTGCCATTTGACCATTATTCAACTTACATTGAATCCTTGTTGATGTGGATAAAAAAATATCTCATCCATCTTGCTGAAAAGGTGAGTGTGCTTTCAGAAAATAACTTACTTTAATGGAACTAATGTTTCTTTCTTTTGCAGTAGAGCCCATACCTACATGTTATAAGCTATCTATCTATTAATACCTGCACAATATTTTACTCATAGATTTAGCAGAGCAAACATACGGTTTTCTTTGACTTGGTTGTAAATGTATTTGAGGCCAGCAGTCTTTGTTTGATGATCTTGTCAGTTCTCAACGTAAAAGTCATTCGTTTATTTGAAGAAAATATTAAGAAATAAAGATTAATACTTGTTCAAACTTGGGTTTGAGAGTTTACTGCAGTAGCACAAGTATCAAATAATAAATACTGCTCATATTTTAGGAAGTCATCTGTTCCAGTGTAAGACTGACCTGAATTCAATTTATGCATTTATCTTTTTGATAAGGGGAAGCATGGTGGCACCGTTGGTAGAGATGCTGCCTCTCAGCAAGAAAGTTGCCTGTTCAAATCCCAACCGGTCGGGCCTTTTAGGGTGAAGTTTGCATGTTCTCTCCATGAATGTGTGGGTTCTCTCTGAGTATTCTGGTTTCCTCCCACAGACCAAAAACATGCATGTTAGGCTGATTGGTAACTCTGAATTGTCTCTAGTTGTGAGTGAGAGTGAATGGTTGTTTGTCTCATTTGTCTCTACGTGTCCTTGTGATGAACTGGAGACCTGTCTAAGGTGTCTCCCACCACTTGCACAGTGACTGCTGGATATGGACACCAGTGACCCGAAAAGTAATAAGCGGATAAAGATAATGGATGGATGTATCTTTTTGATAACTGTGTTTTTTTCTCCTCCAGATGACGGGGAACTCTTCATTAGACAACAAATCCACCGTAGATCCATTTTTTAGCTACATCTGCTTTGTCACCAGCCCAGGAACGTTCATTTTCAGTATTTTTTGTGCTACTCATTTGATCCTGCTCTTCCCTCTCTGCATCGTCGTCCTCCACATCGGTCTGCAGCAACTGAGGAGAAAGCGGCACTCCTCCTCAAGGATGACAATAAGTCACAGTGACACTTTTGCATATCACATGGCCAGCATCGAGCTCTTCGGTGTTTTGGGAAATATTATCTGCATTTGTGGAAGCTACACTGAAAATGTTACCGCATTTTCAAATGGTATCAGTGTTTTTGCCTTCACTTGGTATGGACAATACTTCTTTCACATCCTAACCTGTGTAGAGCGCTACCTGGCAGTTGTTCAGCCCATCACTTATCTGAGCTTGAGAAAGAAAAAGGGGATCAGAATCCGAAATATCAGCATTGGATGTGGCTGGCTTCTAAGCTTTGTAGGGTTTTTTGTTGTGATGATGAAAACATATATCTTTTTAGATACTTTCCTTCTATTGTTTTCCACAAAAATCATCTTCTTCTGCAGTGTGTCAGTACTCTGTGTTTTGATTCGTCCAAGTCCAGGGGAAGGAGGCAATGGCAGGGCATGGGTTGATAAATCAAAGCAGAGGGCATTTTACACTATTGGGATCATACTGGCGGTACTCATGCTGAGACTATCCTTTAACTTTGTTTGGACTGGTTTGGAGCTGTCAGGAAAGCAAAACGAATGTGTGATTATTACAAGTGGCGTCTGGACATCTCTACTCAGCAGTTTTGTGTTACCTGTTCTCTTTCTGCAAAGAGCAGGGAAATTAAAGTGCTGTAGAAATAAGATCCAGCGAGCACAAGATTTCCATGAACAGGATAAATCTACAAACACAAAATAACATTAGAAATCAATTAGCCACATTTGTGTTAGTTTTCATGCTTTCACCTCTCCATACATTAGCTGAAGCAAATGTTGGTCCCTGTTAGATCGGGGTTGTTCCTCTCAAGCATCATTGTAGTCTTCGGTCATCTACAAAAATTCACTTATAGATTAACATTTTAAAAGTAGAACCATTCTAAATATGATTAAAATATGTTTAGACTGAACTAATTTGCATCTACTGTAATTATATTTACAATAGCTTCTATTTATAACACTTAGAAAGGTTATTTTTTGTGAACCGACATTGGATGAACAAAGTAAAATGAATTCACTTACTTTGTAAACTGAAATTAAATACTGTGATGGGCTTGATGACATGTCTGGACTGTATCTCTCTCCTTCTTACTTACTGACTGCAACTTGTACAGGACTGAGCTGGTATACAGAATAAAAAGATGTGTGTATGCATATATGTAAATGGACTGTACTTATATAGCACCTTTCTATCTTATCAAGATACTCAAAGCACTTTCCAACACAATCTATGCCTCCATTTACCCATTCATACAGCACTATACTAGATCTATACAAAGACTAATCAGTGCTTTTAGATCACATTCATCAATTGATGGGACACACATAGGATGTCATGAGGCGTTCAGTGTCTTGCCCAAGGACACTTCAGCATGTTACTGCTGGTGGAATCGAACCCCAAACTCTCGCATTGGAGGATGACTGCTCTAACCACTCAACCACATCCACCCGTGTGTATGTATGTATGTATGTACATATGCAAGCATGTATCGATAGATTGATAAATGGATGGATGTTTCTATACATGTTTGGATGGATGGCTTTATGAATAAATTGGCTTAATTGAATGATGTAGTACTACAATTGAATATAATTGAATATAAGGTTTATTCCAAGATCATCCATCCATCCATCCATCCATCCATCCATCCATCCATCCATCCATTCATCCATCTTGTACCACTTATTCATAGTCAGGTAGTGGAGGAAACAGGTCCAAGAGAGAAACCCAGACATCCCGCTCCCCAGTGACACTTCCCAGCTTGTTCTGGGGGACACATACATTCCCAGGCTAGAAAAGATACACTATCCCTTCAGGATCTTCTGGGTCTTCCCCGGGGCCTCCAACCTATGTGATGTGCCCGGAAAACCTCTTAAATGAGGCATCCAGGAGGCATCCTAATCTGATGCTCAAACCACCTCAACTGACTCCTTTCAATGTAGAGGCACAGGCTCTGCTCCGAGCTCCCTCTGGATGACAGAGCTCCTCACCCGATCACGAAGGTTGAACCCAGCCACCCTACGAAAGAAGCCAACTTCAGCCGCTTGTACTGTATACGGAATCTAGTTCTTTTGGACATGATCCAAACCTCATGACCATAGGTCAAAATATGGACAGACCAGTAAATTGAGAGCTTTGCCTTTTGTCTCAGCTCTCTCTTCACCATGACTGACCAATGCAGTGTCCTCATTACTGAGGATGAGGCCTCAGTCCATCAATCCATTTCCCATTCCATCCTACAATCACTTTTGAACAAGATGCCCAGATACAGATATTTGAACTCCACTTAAGGCAAAGTCTTGTCCCTGACCTGGAAGGGGTATTCCACCTGTTTCCAGTTGACAACCATGGCCCCAGACATAGAGGAACTGACTCTCATTACAGCCGCTTCACACTCAGCTGTGAAACTTCCCAGTGCACACCTGAAGGTCTTGGCTTGAATACACTACTTTGTAGTAGAACCACATCATCTGCATAAAGTAGAGCCGAGACCTTGAGGTTTTCGAACCAGACACCCTCCTCTCCACAACTATGCCTGAAGATCCTGTCCATGAAAACTTCAAACAAGATTGGACACAAGGGACAACTCTGATGATGTACAACCCACACTGAGAACGAGCTCAGCTTTATGCCAAGAATGCAGACGCTAATTCTGCCTTGCTTACACAAGGATACAATAGCTCTTAAAAGCAACCTATGCACTCCATGCACTCACAGCACTCCCCACAGAATTATTTCGGAGTCCTCCAGAACTATAAAGTTCTGAAGGCCTTCTTCAGCTAGACAGCCTTCATCACTGCTGATGTCCACCAATGAATGGGATTTTTGGTTGCTGGCCTGAGAAACACCTCTGACCTTCAGGCCACAGTTCTTGGTCGCTGCATCTTCAATATAGGTCCTGAGCATGGCCCATTCAGATTCCATGCACCTGACTGCCCCCAGGATATGTGAAACTCTCTCCTGGAGGTGTGAGTTGTAAGCTGTATGGAACGAGGGCTCCACCAGCACATTCCCAGTTCACCCTCACTATGCCTTTTGAGTTTACCATGTCTGTCCGGCAGCCTTCTAAGACCTGTCAATCAAAACAGCACAATGTTCACAGAGGATGTTTTTATTGGGAAAAATATTTTTTAAGTTGAAACAGAATAACAGGTAACCAATCACTAAATGATGTCAAACATGTTTTGAAAAGAATAATAATAATAATAATTGTAACACTGTATAGAATAGGCATCTTTGTACACATCCCTCATTGGATTCAGCTTGTTGTGTTTTGCGCCCTGTGGACTTTGACTGTGGAAAATAAATTTGTTTGCTGCCTAACACCATACTTTCAGTATTTAAAGAGGTTGCTTTGCTGTTGATCCAGTGTTTTGTGCAATAGTTCACGTACATCAAGCTGAAGCTGATCTGGATAATAAAAAAATGCATGCTAGTGCTGCTGAAAAGGTGAGTGTACTTAAAAAAGAAAACCATGTTTTACTGGTAAAATACTTTATTTGAGCTTATGCATATATATTAAATGTTTATCATCTTTACTGGATATTTTAATACCACTTACATTTCTTTTCTCCAACTAGTTGTTTGAGATAGTTTTACAGGGTCTAAAACCTGAACATTGGTAAATAATTTAATCTTTTTCAAAATTAGCTTTTTTATGACATTATTGTCTGTTTTTTTTCTATTTCTGTTTTAAAAAAGTATGAAAAAGTTTGCTTCACATGTAATAATATAATTGCCTACACTTTGGTTATAGAAAATGTTTGCAATAGATACAAAGAAAAGTGCAATGAACCATTAGCATCAATTCATTTGTTTATTTGATTCTTATTCCCAATTCTCTTTTAGATACCACAGATTTTTTTTTAAATCATCTCCTACTTCGTTATCCACATTTTTTTACCATCAACATTAACAGGTACCTTTTCACCAGCCCAGGTGTATTTGTTTCCAACACTTTGGGTCAAAAAGTGCAACGAGAATCCCTCTTCATCAGCATCAGCAGTAAATCCCTACGAGGTTTCCTGACGTAATTTGTTTTATTCATCACGGTTTTTGAAATCTCTCTCAGTCTCACCCCTCCCCTGAAGCCTGTAGGAAGACCCTACCAAAGACTGATGCCCCAGACAACAAGTGCCCAGAATTTCGGGGGTCCTAAACCCCTCCCCCACATTAAGGTGGTGATTCTATGGAGAGGTTAGAAAGGCATATGCAATGTTTTCCACTATACAAACTACAAGTATTACCGTATTTTCCGGTGTATAAGTCGCAGTTTTTTTTACTAATTTTCATGTCCTGCAACTTATACAGCGGTGCGACTTATTTATGGATTTTCCCCCATGTTTTTAGACCCATTTTTGGCTGAGAAATGACCGTT
>JARVGQ010070588.1:0-10181 GCA_031762355.1 Hypsolebias martinsi | reverse complement strand
TACTATTTCTATCTTAACATGCGATTCTTGACCTGCCATTGTGTATCTGTTCCTACCAAACCCAGCTGGTCAAAGCACATGGCTGCTTGCCTGGTTCTGATAAAGGTTTCTTCCTCATCAGGGAGTTTTTCCTTTCCACTGTTGCCTTCATGTTTGTTCAAGATGAGAGTCTGTGATGAAGTTAAATTCAAAGCGGTCTGCACCTCAGATAAATAATGTAAAATTATTATTTTTTATACGTGAATGTTTCTGTTCAGGGCCCGAGACGACACATGTTGTGACTTGGCGTTTTGTGAATAAACTGAACTGAAGTGAATCTTTTGTGTTTATAAGGAAAGGTTAGGCGATTACTGTATTTATTTTTACTTACCTGCCTTCCCTGTGTTTGGTTCTGTTCCTGTTTTGTGCCGGCTCCGCCCACTTTCACCTGTTCCCAGGTGTTTTTTAAATCTGTTCATTAGTGTTGCCCTTTCTGTGTCCGTTCCTCCTGCGACTCCCTCGACGGAGCATTAAGTGCACTTTGCACACCGTCTGGATCCTCCTAGTGTTTCTGTACCTCGTCTCTGTACCTCGTCAGCACTTTTGTTTTTATTTAGTTTAATTTAAAATATATTCAAACCTTGCTTGCACCATGGGTTTCAAGGTCCACCGATCATGACAAAGTTTGGTGTGGTGGTGGCTGAACATGATCCTCAACTCATGCTCTGAGTTCTACACTTTTTACATCTTGCTCAAAGCGTTGACATTAACTATGGTCGGTTAGCAAAATATCTTGTGAACCACTGGACAGGGTGTTGTGAAGCTCTTGAAGTGATCACTGGATCTACGTAAGTAAATGGATGTTCTTGGTAAGTAAAAGATGAACTCTGTTATCCTGCTGCTGGTCAGTACAAACTACAAGCATTCTCCATTTTATGACAATTTAATGTTGCAATAAAATTTAATACTTTGTGTTGGTAAGAGTTAAAGACTCGGTTTGTTGTTTGTACACATGGTCTGGATAATTATGAACATTTGATCAGAGCTTGGAGGAGAAAAAAACATTAAGAGAGCGATGATTCACATTATTAATATTCCTCGTACACTTCTTTAATAGCAATGGGAAAATATAATTGAAATGTATTTAACTGTGAGATGAGGTTGATTTTTATGTATTTTAGCTATAATTTTTAAGACATTTGTAAAAATCCAGTTTTAAATGGTAACCAAAACATTAAGTTTTACCCTATACTGTAAAACTAGTGCTGCATTGTAATTAAAAGTAATTAAAAGTAACTAGTAGTGAGGTAGTTGTACTGCTGAACGTCATGCAAAGTCCAAATAAAACCAAACGCACACAAATATACACCTTTCAGAACAAATTTATTACGTATGAAAATGTATAGATCAGACTGATCTGAAAACACATTAATGTAAATTTTTTTTAAGTGTTTGGCTATTTTTTTCCCCCTCTATAAAAACAAATTGACAGAAATATGGTCACAATCAATCCTTCAAAAAATAGTCACAAAAACCGCTTCATTAAAGATTTTGAATACAAGAAATGTACTTAAAGTTCCTTTTTTTATTTTATCCTCTTGTATAATTACAGATTTAATAGAGCTTCATTAAAAACAAGTGAAAATTCAGGTATTTTCTTGTTTTGAGCTTATTAGGACATCAATAATTCATTATTTCTTTTGGTAAAATAGTTTATGAATTGTTCTAAAGTGGTAGTTTGGATCTATTTATCATATTTCTTTTGAAAGAAATAACATGCAGAAAGTTTTACTTTTACGGTGTGTGTTTCTCTGCAGCTGTCCAGCGGGGTCGAATCCCTCCGTCTCACTCAGGCATCAGTCCAAACTCCCTGTCTGGAGGAATCGGCGGTACAGGTCCAAGTCACATTGGACCCGACTACTTCAACGGGCAGCCGGTATCAGAGCTCATCTCCCAGCTCCTCCGGGCCGAGCCGTACCCCAGCAGTCGCTACGGCACCCCTTACACCCAGGCCCAGGTGCAGGCGTCTGCGAGCGGCGCCTCCGTCATGGGCATCGACAGCATCTGCGAGCTGGCTGCCCGCCTCCTCTTCAGCACCATCGAGTGGGCCAGAAACATCCCCTACTTCCCAGAACTCCCAGTCTCAGAGCAGGTTGGTCCAGGAAGAGGAGAAAACAGAAACTCACCTCTGCTTTGCTGACCTGCGTAAAAACAGCGTCTAACTGTAAATGGATTGTTCACGCAAGCAGAGAGAATTTAAAATATACAACACGATCACCTTTACATCACCAGTTCTCACTTTAAAAGAAACATTCACTTTGGACCAGTACAACTATAAAAAAAAACAACATTTAGACTGCTGCTCTATGAAAATCCCAGCTTTCGATAGTATAATCATGGCTAAATCATGGCTAAATTACATCATTCATGCTGACTTACTGCATCTTACTTCTCGTCTCCATTTCCAGGTGGCGTTGCTGAGGCTGAGCTGGAGCGAACTCTTCATCCTGAACGCAGCTCAGTCCGCTCTGCCTCTGCACATGGCTCCTCTGCTGGCAGCGGCCGGCTTCCACTCGTCTCCCATGTCAGCCGAGCGGGTCGTGTCCTTCATGGACCAGGTCAGGGTTTTCCAGGACCAGGTGGACAAGCTGAACCGGCTGCAGGTGGACTCAGCCGAGTACAGCTGCCTTAAAGCCATCGCGCTCTTTTCTCCTGGTGAGTTGGGCAGAGCGAACTATTAGAAGTTTACATTACTAGATTCAGGGAGCCGAAGACTCAAGGTTTGACCTTTTGACCTCAAAGAAAAGAGGGAAACTCCTATGGCAAAAAAAAATCATATTTAAATCCATTAATTGTCATAAATCAATAGATTTTTTTTTTTTTTGAGAAGGCTCAACAAAAGCCACAGCAAGGGAACCGTTTCATCACAGTAGCATAAAGACTGTAAAAAAAACAGCTAGCCTAGCTTTGTTTAAAGCAAATAATTTAGGCAAATCTAAACAAATTATAACAACGTGCAAAAAGTATGAAGGGTTGTGAGATAATTTTGCTGAAAGTTTAAATGTTTTGCCTTTAAAGAGCTTTGTTAGACATTCCCTTTATTTCAAGCCTATGCTACGCTAACTGCAGTGATTGGTTAATGTTTATCGTCCTCTGCAAAAAACGTAAAAGCAGCTAAAATGTTTTTGCTCGCGTTTGTTTCTGTCTGTTGGCAAAATGTCTAATTTCTGTGAAAGAAAATGGCTGTTCATCTAAACCTCCATTTTATTTGGAGTCGACCCATTTTAAGACGGTCACCACCACCAACGGACCTTAGCCACCACGAAGAAACCTCAGCTAATTTTACATATTTGATCTGACCGTATTTTCTGCCGTACACGTCGCTCCACCCTGTAAGTCGCATCAGTCGATATTTGTCTAATAAAATGGAAAAATCCATAAATATGTCGCTTGCCGTATACGTCACATCTATTACGCGTCACCACTGACAACCCGGAAATGTGGGCCGGTGTTGTGCCAAAAATCGATTGGCTACCAAATGTCGGCCGCGGGAGCGTGCACGGGAGGACTTTAACAAGAATTCAACAAGATTAACACTTAAAAACAATTTGTTTGCTCGAAATTATAATAAAGGTGTGTCTCAGTCTAACATTTGCTTAATGATGCACTTTAATGGTTAAATTAGCTGCATTTAGTCGAGGTGGTGCAGCTGTTTTGACGGTTGGTCCAAGTAGCGAGCAGAACCAAGGTGGGGAGTCTAAGGCAAGTCGATTGTGTCATTAATAGCTGAAGATTCTCAGTCATCCAGGACATGGTGAATTCAAAAAGTTCAAGAAAAGAAACAAAGTATAAGTAAGGTATGATAAATAAAGTCCAGTTCTTTTGATTTTTTTTTTTTTTCAATTTGTCATTATAGCCACGTTTACCTATTACATGATACGGCATGCCATACAGCTACTATTGCTCTGCTGCCATCAAGTGGATGAACTTGGTACTGCTTTTTTAAAAAATTCTAGTCAGAATGAATGAAAACGTCATATCTCAGCCAAAAATTGGTTTATAAATATGGGGGAAACATCCATAAATATGTCGCTTCGGCCTATAAGTCACAGGGCATGTAAATTTTGCAAAAGAAAATGTGACTTATAAGGCGGAAAATATGGTAGCTTTTGCATTCCCCTCCCACCCACGCCTGCAGAATGTCGGCGTCATTACGTGCTTGTGTGCGTTTTTTTTTTTTCCAGGCTATCTTCAGTCAAAAATTGAGAGCTTGTTAGGAATTTTTTTGCCTCCAAACCTACGTTGTCACTTTCACCACTTTTCTTGTCTAAACAGGTCTCACTTGTAAAAAAGTATTTGAGGCTCAGTGTGATTTATCTGTATAAATAAAGGTTGAATGAAAGAGCTGCAATTCATTCCCAGCACCTGCTCTGTGTGGCATATCATATAAAATCATATATAAATATTGAAGTTCATGTCAGCTAAATGTAAATGTATAAACGCAAAACGTAATAATTTCTGTTTCTTTGCCTCAGATGCATGTGGTCTGACAGACCCGGCCCACATCGAGTCCCTGCAGGAGAAGGCCCAAGTGGCCCTGACCGAGTACGAGCGGCTGCAGTACCCCAACCAGCCTCAGCGCTTCGGCCGCTTGCTGCTGCGCCTCCCCGCTCTGCGCGCCGTGCCGGCAAACCTCATCTCCCAGCTCTTCTTCATGAGGCTGGTGGGCAAGACGCCGATCGAGACGCTGATCCGAGACATGCAACTTTCAGGGAGCTCCATCAGCTGGCCTTACGCCCCGGGACAGTGACCTCACTCCTGCCCTCCTGGGCTTCAGAGGGAGACGGACTGAGGTCGGACTCAGAGGAATCAGAGCTCACAGAGATATCTGAGCACACGTCACAAGTAAAACATTTGAACACAGTAGGTGACTTTTTTTAATATGAAACGCTTGCAGCACTTAGATTTGCTCTCACCTCTGGCTGATCTCATTTTGTCCTGCTCTGACAGGACAGGGCTTTGATTAAAACGTTCTCTCATGAGGTCACGCGCCTCGTCTACCTCCTCCCATACGACCCCTAACGTGACTGTTTGAACCCAGGCTTTGTGTTCTCCCTGCTTTGTTGCGTTGTCCAAATGAAGCCATAGCAGCCATGCCCAGGACATCCTCGTAAGAGATTAATAATCTCAATGGATTTCTAAAGGTTTAAAAAGTTCACTTTAACAGGCAGGGCGTTGCATGACAAACTAACGTCTTGCACGTCTGCTAAATGAACTTTAAGCACATTTCTTACACATAATAAGGTATGAGCAGTGCGTTGTTTTACTTTGATGTATATATGGAAGGAAATGGTTCAACATTTATGCATAAAAAACAACATATTTCCATAAATGCTGAGCTTTGCTGGTCCTTCAATAGCCCACACTACGTTGCAGAGGTTTCCACTCTTCGACAGTGATGGGAATGTATTAAAGCGCACCCTGTTGCTCAGACGGTCACGTCCCTGTCAAACATTATTACCTCATGTTTTCTACATCTGAGACAGATTGTATGATGAACTTCTTGTTTGTGTAAAAGGGATCAACCAAGGCAGAAACAGAAGGATACTTCTGAATAGGCAGAGATGAACAAAAATTGTCTTTAAAATCTTTTAAATTGGAACGCATAAGTGAAGCGGTTTTTTATTATTTTTTTTATGGATTTCTACAGCCTGGACATTGTTCCCTTTCCTTGGATGGAGGTAATTTTCAAATTATTACCATGTTGAATATCCGTGAGGTTCAGGAGTGATATAAAGATGTGTTCAAAGACACTGGTACTTAATGGTTCGTGGGTTTTGGTGCCATGATCTCCAGCCCTAAGGTTTGACTTGCCAAATAAACCGACTGAAACAAGACAATGCAGCGATACGCATGTTTTGGTATAAATTAGGTACTGATCCCTAAGGACTTCTTCACTTTGTGTTAATTTCTTGGAGTTTTAACTTTAGTGATTTGACTGTAGCTTCACATGTAAAAGGATCCTGTTTCTTTGACCATGCCACGATTAAAAAAAATGAAAATCTAAACTTGTCTGACTCGTTACTTTTGCAACATCGAAATAAAAATATACAGTCTTGTAGTTGCTGAGTGAATCATCTGCTGTTGACTTTGGAAATTCTTGAATTTTAGGTCATTCACGGTCATTTTCCACCGAAAAGCTTCGATTTCCAATGCTCAGTTCTTAGTTTTTATAATAACAGCACAGTAATCTTTGAACTGAGTGCTACATATCCAAAGGTAAATGGGTTAAATAGTGGTGTATTAAAAATATAAACAAGTGTTTCAGCTCTATAAAATGTGGCAAATACCTTGTTCTATAGCTGCAGTTTCAGTTTGCAGTAAAACTAATAGCCACTAATAATAAATTATTAAAAAAAAAATCCATTAATTTACAAAATTATTAAATTCATCACATTACTTAATACTGTACTGTACTTTTACGTTGGCAGGCAGAAGTCTAATAAAAACACATAAAATCTGTTATTGCTCTGAATTCATTTATATATATATACTGTATATATCATTGATAGTTTCAAATTCAGTCAAAATTTCTGCATCTGTATTTTATTATTGGCTTAAAAATGATTCAGAACAGCCTGGAAGCAGAGGAAGTTGTAACCTTCAAGCATTATGTGTGTTCTGCATTAAAGTAGCTGAAGTTGCTGTTTGCAAATATCTGCCTCTACAGGACAAACTGACATTGTTTTAAATAGATTGTTACAATTTAATAATTTTTATTTCATACTGTTTCTATCAGCATGTGATTCTTGACCTGCCATTGTGTATCTATTCCTCCTTTCTGTTCCTCTCAAACCCAGCCCGGTCGAAGCAGATGGCCACTTGTCCTGAGCCTGGTTCTGCTAAAGGTTTCTTTCTCACGAGGGAGTTTTTTCCTTTCCACTGTCGCCTTCATGCTTGCTCAAAATGAGTCTGCGATGAAGTTCAACTCAAAGCAGTCTGCTCCTCAGATAATGTTATTTACTTACTTTTAATGCACATGAATGTTTCTGTTCAGTGCCTGAGACGACTTCTGTTGTGACTTGGCGCTATATAAATAAACTGAACTGAAAGTTTGAGTTCTTATTCAACTCATGCATCTAATCTGAACAGATTTTTCTGTTGTGACAATTTGAGATAAAAGTTATTAATTATGTCATAAATACACTAGTTATGGCATCAGATTCTGGGCAACATGAGGTATGTTTAGTGGTGAGAAAACTGAAATTGCTGTAAATCTAAGACCCACCACTAGAGGGCAGCACCAGTTTGAGTAGCTCATTGAAGCTCCTGGAAAGTGTCCCTGCTCCTCCTGCTGGAGCCTCTGTGCATGCAGACCATGTCTCCAAATCAACAAATCAAATTGAATAAAAGCTGTCATGTTGCTGAGAATTAAAAAAAGTTTATTATGTGCTAAATTAATCCTTTTTAGATTACATAATTTATAGAATAAGTGTACAGTTACAAAAATGTTTTTTTTTTTTTATCAACAAAGAAAATCCTTACAAAAATAAATGGCTCACAACAGTTTGTAAAATGTGAATAAAACTGTAAAAACACAAATTAGGACATATCAAATGTGTGCCTAGACAATTTAAATATTTACAGGAGATGTTTCTGTCATTAAAACAGGATTAGCTCAAATTTAAATGGAAAGGAGTGTTTGAGACAAAATATTAAAACAGTTTGATTAGTTTAACTGTGTTGCAGATCCTAAGCTCATTTTGAAACAAATAAACAAGACACAAGTATGTACTAATACTTATAAATTGTATGAACAGCTCCAACAGTTTAAAGTATGTACATTACAACACAATATATAATTCATCTGTCAGTTTCTCCCCTTTTTTGGTCTCGTTACATTTGTGACGATTATAAAACACTTGGATTAAAAACTGTACAGTGTTCCCACCAGTAAGGAGTTCTTTGATGGTAAAGTTAGTTGAGAATACTGACGATGACGTAAAAAAGAAGAAGCCACAGTTTAGCACAGCTGGAATTTTGCTGACAGACGATGCTCGTTACATTTCTCGCTCGCGACTACATCCCATCGATACTGCTCCCGACTCTTATCTGTGCAGAGAAACCAAACGCTGCGCAATCTGCAGAGCGAACACAGCCATAGAAGATGTTATCTCAGGTGACCGAGGACTAGATAGATAAACGACGTTCCTCCCAGCAGCATCGGACGCTGAAAAAAGAAGCCGACTCCTCAAAAAAATAAAATAAAAATAAAAAAAATCACACTGGAACAGGCTACAACAGAGTCCTGCTTGTATTCATCTGAGAAAATGGTAATTTTGTGAGTGATCGGAGATTAAAAAAACACAATTAGATCCTTATTTTGATCCTGTTCTGTGTGTGTGTGCTGTAACTTTGGTCTCAGTGTGTCCTGGTCTTTGCGGTACTTTGGAGTGTCTCTTGGCTGAGAGGTTGTTGCTGTGTGATCCACCGTCAGCACAAAGCGGATCCTTCAGTGGTTCTTGTCGTAGTCCTTCACCATGCGTTTGATGTGGAACAGTTTGTGCCTCAGCCTGCGGCACTCCGTCTTCTTCGACTGATAATCTGACGTCTGCAGAACAGGCACAGCAGAGGAAGACGTTCACAAAGATCAGTTTATAAGCAAGCAATAATTACATTTAGGAAGAATAGAAAAGAAAGGGCAACTTTTGGTGATCTTGTGATCTTTTATGGCATCAACTGTGTCTTGATGCTGCCATTAAAAAAAAAAACTTTACATTTTTAGACTGTTTTTAAGACAAAACATTTTGACAAAGTCTACCTGTTTCAGGTCCTTCAGCTGATTATACTCCTCTGCAACGGCCTAAAAAGGAATAACAAAAATAACATTTATTCTGATTATTCTTGTTTTAAATATGCTTCAGTGCGACGAGCTCTTTGATAACCAGTCATTTGTTGTTGTTTATTTTAATGTAATGCTTTGTGTCTCTGTCCTGTTGTTGTACAGCCGAATGAGATAAAGGGCTGAGACTTTCCTGCAGTATCTTTAAAAAACTGGGTTAAATTTGCCACTTTTTACTTGAGACGAATTCAGTCATGTCAAATAATTTATAACATAGATAAGGCAATAGGTGCTTCAGTATCTTAACAGCAAAAAAAAAAAAAACATTTATTATACAGTTGAGTTATTTCTGCAGCACATTTAAAAACAATCCTCACTAACCTAAGTGCTGGTTGACGTGTAAATATAAAGGCAATGCAGGCAAGCTTTAATACAACCACATATTTAACAATATTACATAAAGATAAATTAAAATGACTTAAGTGGCACTCACTGTAATTTGCTTTAAAATTGTTCTGCTCTCAGTGTTGAACATTGTTTCTGTCTAAAATAACTGGCTGATTAATTATTTCTTTTGTTCAGAACACCGAGTCCTCATAAAAACCCTCACAAACAAAGAGTGTGATGAAAAAGGAAGAATGTATCTGCTGGTATTTGATAAGATAAATACCAACGTGGCAAAACTGTTCTGTAAAATGTGACATTTCTGTTTTTGTTGAACGGGTGAAGGACGTACAAACTAATTACATTTTTCTTTGTAGAAACACTTTTTTTTCTGAAGTAGCACGTGCAGCAATAAAAATATGAAAATAAAGTGTTAGCAGCAACAGTAATTAATGCAGTAAAAAAAGTGCCAGAATCATTTAGTTGCAGGGGTGTTTTTAATAAACCTAAAATATCTAATTGTGTTGTTTTCCATTTTAGTTGTATGTGCATTAGATTTTAGTCTATTGTTGTATAAAAAAAAAACATGTTACTGCTGCAGGTCTGACTTGGACTGCAGTGAAAAGAATAAAAAAGGAGATTTCAGCTGCAAACACACAAATCAGAAACATCCCAGAGGGTTCACAAGCTTTACATATTTTTGTTTGTGTATTTCAAGGTCACTATTAAACAATTAGAACAACAAATAAAGTTTCCTGATGCATGGTCAATAATCCAGGTAGAAAATTCTAAAAAAGTTAAGTCTGGTCTTCTGGACATTCACAAAAACAAACAAAAAAAATTGTAGAAACGTTTCGTCTTTCCTCCGAAAGACTTCCTCAGTCTGAGCTGCTGTATTTAGCTCAGTCTTATAAATAGCACCCTCTCACAGTGGATCAACCAGTTTGCTGATGACAGCCAAAACCAGCTGCTCACA
>JARVGQ010070584.1:0-10181 GCA_031762355.1 Hypsolebias martinsi | reverse complement strand
GTTGGCACCTCCACATCATTGCATTCAGTTTTTATTCACAATTTGTTTAGTGTCCCAACTTTTTTGGAATCCGGCTTTTAGATGTAATATCTTATGCTGTAGATAGAAAAAAAGCAGATATACTATAGGAGATCTCTGTAAAGATGGCGTGTTCAAATAATTTTCTAGCACCAGAGTACAATTTAAACATTTCCCTACAAATTTTTTTAACCTTTATTTATACAGATTAGTCTCATTGGGCCTCATGGACTCATTGACAACAGACACCTGATTTAAACAAAGAACAAGAGGAACAAACTATAATAGACAGTCATATAAAACGCACATAAAATGCAAAGTAAACAGAGGAAATGAAACAAAAGTGAGGCAAAAACATCTATGTTATAAAGCGGTGCAAAATATTAAAAACAGGAACTTGTCTGCGTTGGTTTTTGCCAACACATTAAAAAAAAAGTATAAAAATAAAAATATATTCAGCTGAAAACCTGGGTAAAAGACAAAACTAGAAACTCTTTTTTTTTTTTTTTTTCAAAAATATCACCTGAAAGCTTGTTAGAAAGAGAAATTTAAAATATGATTTCTCCTAAAAGATTATATCTAAAATGTATTTACTGATAAACCAACATTGTAGATAAGAACATCTAATAAGGAAACATGGGGAAAAGATTTTGGCAAAATTTACACAGTACAAAGAAAAAACAGATCCACAAACCATTCTTACAAATACAAGACGCAGACTTAGTTAATTAAATCTATTTAACCATACATACAGTTCTCCTAAAAGAAACCTTCATCATCTTTACCCAACACATCCTCCTACATAATATACATATAAGATGGAGCAGATTTGTATCTCATGCTGTAATAAACAGAAGAAGTATTGGGGCTCAATATTCCTACAACTGGATAAATTATTGCAGAAGCAAATCACGAGTGACCCAAGTGTTGCTTCGCTGGGGGACACAGAAATATGACGTGTCCTAAACCATCATCAACAGAAGCTAGCTCCTCTTGCAGTGACTGCAGCAAAACATCATTTTGATGTTATGGAAAAACCCAGAACCCCCGACACAGCAACACTGGTGGAATGAGTTATCATATTGTCCATCAGAAAAAAAAAAAAACGTATTGTGTCAAAGGCAAACCAGAGGCTTTTTAAATTATTATTCTGGAATGTCATCATAAATGGAGTACACCAGATCCATCCATCCAGTATCTTCACCCACTTCTTCCTTGTTTGGGTTGTGACGGTCACTGGTGCCCATGTCCAGTCATCACTGTGCGAGAGGCAGGGGACACCCTGGACAGGTCTCAAGTCCATCACAGGAGTATACCAGATATGAAATGTAAATATTTAAACACATATAATCATATGAAAGTAAATGTTTTTGTACAGGACCAGTTGTTTTTTTCTTTTATTTGGGGCTTTTAGGAAAGAGGGTTTGGACAGCAAGTAACATGAATTTTGTAACTTATGTTGTAAATGAGTAAATAAATAAAAAATAGCTGTAATTTCTGGGATGAAAGCGAGGACTCGTAAGTACAACACTAACACCAGCTCTTTGTTTTGTTTCTCAAGGGTTCTGGTGTCTAAAAGTATCCTGCTCATGCAGACTTGCATCTAATCAGCTGCCCAGACACAGCTCTCTGTTTTATCTGCTCTCTGCTCCAGGTCCACGACGAGGCAGACTTTTTGGAAAGACTTGGCTGTGCAGATGTCGCAGGGGTCAAGGTCCTCTCCATCTTTGGCAACACCGGAGATGGCAAGTCCCACACGCTGAACCACATCCTGTTTGAAGGCGAGAGTGTGTTTTATACCTCCAAGTCTCCCAGCTCCTGCACGGTGGGAGTGTGGGCTGCCTATAATCCCTCTCTCAGCCTGATTGCCCTGGATACAGAAGGCCTGCTGGGAGCAGCAGCCAATCAGAACCAGAGAATGCGTCTGCTGCTGAAGGTAGGTTTACTGCGGGCAGGTTGGTCTGGTTGTCTTAGATCGATTACTTAATCTGTTACTGCCTGAGGCAAGATGGAGTTGTTCATTTTTCCTCTTTTTGATGAAAACTTTATGCATGTACTCTGCAAACTCATCTGTAGACCACACTCTCAGGGGAGCATACAGGTGCAAAGGTGCAAACACTTTTAGTATTTTTAATTAGAATTGTGTTGAGTTCAGCCTTTTTCTACTTTTTGATGTACTCGCTACTCCGTGGTCCGTTTATCCTGGACTCGCTCTCTCGCGGTTTTTCAAAATAAGATTGGACATGACACACAATTGGCTTATTGATGGATGAGCAGCACCATCAGCATGGTATTTTAATTTAAAACAAATTATTTAAATTTATTAAGCACCTGCTGCACCTTTGTGCAGCCCATACTGCAGGATAAGCTTCCTGCTGCAGCTGATCAGCTGCTCTCTGTGCAGAGCGGAGACGTGGGCGTGGACAAGAGTGCACATATACGTACACATATACTTTTATTTACTTTATTTGTCAGTGGTTCTGGGCTCAATTTTAAGGGTGCTTGAGCACCCCCAAAAAGAGTAAAATCGCCACTGGTTGGTAAAGAATGTAGTAGAGGTGAAAAGAGTGATAGGGTGATGAACCTGAAGGTAGAAGTAGTGTGTAACCCAGTGAAAGTTTTTTGTGATGGACTGAACAGCCTCACATAGTCTGATTTGACATCAGCCAATAGGTTGATGTCAATGAGGTTGATTGTCCCGCCCCTTTCCACGGCTCACTGTAGCTGAGGCTGGGGGTTGCATCAGACAGAGAGAAGGAGGCGATGAGGAGAGATCAGTTCTACCTGAATGTATTAACTGAACTATCATAGCTTGAGGAACTTGGAGATCGAAAGCTTCAGTTGTGAGCAAAGTCCGGAAATCCCCATTGTATTCTCGTATAGCATCAGTTTTTGGAGTGGGTGCACTGTTCACCCATCCATGTGCTGCTGAGAAGACTGGACCTCCTGTCCAGAACTTGATGGCGAGTCCCAGCCCAAAGGATCAAACAAAAACTGGTAGATAGTGACCACCACTGGTCACAACAAGGGAAAAATTGAATGAACTCTCAATTAATACTTGAATTTTGAATTGCATTGGACACACTGAGAAAACCAAAGGGCTTGAGTTATTTTCTTTACTTTGTGTTTTGCATTCTGTTCTGTATTTTTTATTTTATTTTGTAATTTCTGTATTCTAATTTGTATTTTTTCCAACAATCACACAATTTTGTTTATTATTGTCATATATACAAACTAAATACTTTATTCTAAGTAAATTTTATCATTTTTCTATAAACTGTGTGCAATTTCTTCTGTTGTTATTCACACTTAGGCTCCCATGAGTCCAGAGTGCTCTGATCAGGCCCAGCATTTCCTCCTAGGTGTTTAGTACTGGTAGTAGTGGTTTTAGTAATCTACTTTTGACATATAATCAGCTAACTACAGTAATAAAAGGAGTACCATACTTGAAGGAACCCACACATATCTACACAAAAAGGTCCCAACAAGTCCTGTCAGATTTTCATGTGTGTGCTGTTTCCTCTTCTCCTTCAGTCTCGTGTCCACAAACGTTTTGTCTCCTGTTCTTGTCAGGTTCTGGCGGTGTCTGACATCGTGGTGTATCGCACTCGGGCTGAGCGCCTCCACAACGACATGTTCCAGTTCCTGAGCAGTGCGTCCAGGGCCTACCTGAAGCATTTCACCCGCGAGCTGAAAGCCCTGTCCACCCGCTGTGGACTGGACGTGCCCCTGTCCTGTCTCGGGCCCTCCGCCATCGTCTTCCAGGAGACAACACACACCCAGCTGCTGGGCCACGGTACGAGAGAGGCAGTGGCCTGTGGGGAAATGAGACATGGAGCTCCTAGCATCGTGTTTGGAGAAGTTTTTATTATTCCAATTAACGTTTTAGTTATTGCTCTCATCACTGATTTTTATTATCTTATCATTGATTTTACATGATTTTATCACTTATTTTTATTTATTTTACATTTGATTTTAGTTGCACCTTGTAGCACTTTGAGATTTTTGTTAATGAAAAGTGCATTACAAATTAAATTCATTATTATTATTATTATTGCTCTCCACCAATTAACAAAAACTGACAATAATGGTTATTTTTTTCTTGTGTTCATGTACCTGTCTGTTAGTAAAATATATCATTTACCATTGGGCAAATTTATAATTTGTTAGAGGAACATTTACAACTCGTTAACTTTAGGAGTCAACCTGATTCAAGATGGCTGCCACCACCTACTGATCTTAAAAAAACTACAGAAATGGTCATAACTCCCTGTACAACAGGTATGGAGCTAAACTTTGGTGTGGTAGTAGCTGAGGCTGATCCTCAAGCCTTATTCTGAGTGCTGACATGTTGAGCAAGATCTTTGCCATTTACTATTTGGAGTCAACACTGTTAGCAAAATAGCTCGTGAAATCCTGGACATATTTTAATAAAACTTGCAGGACATAATCATTGGATATATTTCTAAAACTATTTCACTTTTGAAGCCAACCCACTTCAGAACGACCTGCACAGCCGACCGAACTGAACACTCAGACAGGATGTGTTTGTTGAAGTAAAACTTGTGGAAGTAGCTGAGAGTCATTGACAACGTGCACTCTGACGTGACGTCGCTTGTAAAATTGATGATCTCTGGTGCAGACTCGAAGGTGGCCGGCTCTGCCGACACGCTGCTCCAGAAGCGTTTTCATGACCTGGGTTTGGGGACGGAGGCCTTCAGCTCGGTCCAGTACGTGGGCACCCAGACCATCACCCCCCCAACAGACTACAGCCGGCTGCTGGAGGCCGTCAGGCAGCAAGTGAAGAACACTCACACGCGCTCCCCCCGCCAGCCGGGGATCGTGTTTCGTGCTCTGGAAGTAAGTTATGGAGCTTTTAACAGCGGAATGAAAAAAGAGCAGGTCTTTGTTTTAATTAGTCTTCCGAGGTGGGGGTGGGGGAGGGTGTTCCACCTCTCATCGTGCTTTTAGCCCTCATCTGGTTTATGTTGGCTTTCGTTTTTATTTCTCCCAGGCTCTAAGCGAGCGTTTCTGCGGGGAACTATGTGACGACAGGATGACCCTGTTCTCCTTCTTCCCTGATGAGTACTTCACTTGTTCCTCTGTCTGCCTCAGCTGCAAGTAAGTGTCGTGGATCAAAGAGTGCACCGTTTCCTGCTAGAAAGAGAAAAGTGTGCGTGCACAGAGATATCCATATTTATCAAACCGTGCACACGCATGTTTCTGCACTCCTTTCCTTCATGCATCTAGATAAATGTGGAGCATGAGACACCTCCCTGGACGTGCCCACATTTAAATATGTAAAATACTGTAGATGCAAATATGTTGTACATGTGTGATCCTCATCTCTGAGGAGTGTGCGTTCACTTAACTGAACGGGTTGTGCTGATCTGTCAGCTGACCAGGTCTGACACATTTCCATCTTTACGCATGTGTTTATATTTAAGAAAAAGATCAAAACTATTTTGTTGAAAAGATGTATATAACTGATTAATGTCTATTTTGTTAGTATGAAATTTTGATGGGTTAAGTATTTTGCTTTATTAACTATAAGAATGATTATGTTTAAATTGATAGTTTGAATTGATTTTGTTTAAGAGGGAGCAGATATGATAAGAAATTTTCTTCTGCTTTCTTTCATTTTATATTTGTTTTTTTTTTTTGTTTGTTTGTTTTTTTAATTGTATTTGTGTTTTTATTGGAAATTAAATGAAATGAATAAATCAATAAAATAAATAAATAAATAATAACATAATTACTGGGAACACAGACACTCCAGAGCTTGATGGAACGTAGAAGCTGATTCGTTCAATTGTTGTGCATAAACAGTGTTTCAGTCACGGTGTGGAGAAATATAATACAGTAGTCCCTCGCTGCTTCGCGGTTTGACTTTTGTGGACTCGCTCTATCGAAGTTTTTCAAAAAAAGATTGGACTTGACACAATTGGCTGACTGATGGATGAGCCGCACGATCGTCATGGATTTTTTTATTTAAAATAAATTGTTTTGAATGATTTAGCCCACAGCTGCAGGAGAAGCTCCCTCCTGCAGCATGTCAGAATCTCCGCTCTGCAGTGGAGAAGTGGGCGTGGCTGAGAGCGCTGGCAGGTGGCGGAGAGCTGAGTTCATGTCATGCATGCTGTGCTCTCAGAGCGTTTAGAGTTTAGAAACATTGTTTAGAATATTGCAAGTAGTGTTGTTCGATACCAGGATTTCTGGTATCGATACGATACAGGTTAAGCTGCTGGTCGGGGTCGATGTCGATACTGATACTTTGCACAAATACACCTTGGTAAACTTAAAAAAGCTGTGTATTCCAATAAAGCTGCATAAATAATACAAGACATCAATGCAACTATTTTAAACTCTGAAGTATAACAATATTGCTAGACAACAACAGAAAAAAACAGATACAATCATATAAAATATGTGAAAATGGTGTTTCAAACTCTAATAAAAGAAAATAAGGAAAATAATAATAATGCAGTAGTATCTCGTTTATCACGGGTGTTGGGTTTCAGTCTGCCCCGTGATGAGTGAAAAACTGAAGTAGGAACGCTATGTTTATTTTAGTATTTACTGTACTATTAAAATAAAATATTGTTTAATTATCAAAAATTACTATAAAATGAACATGTTTATATTTTGGGTCAAGAGTTCCCACATATACTTGGAAACCTTGATCTTCCACTATGAACAGAGGCTGGAGATACTTTGTAATCACCTCTCTTAGGCATCTTTTGAGTTGCTGCTCTTGGGGAATCATCTTTAAACAAACAAACAAAAAAAAAAAACCAATGAATTACTTAAAATATATAGATAGATAGATATAGATAGATCACAGGGAAAAAACTAATTATGGGCTGCTCTGCACTGAATGCTTAATCTTATTTAGATTCAACTATGTATGTAGTCCCTCTAAATAGCCTACAATTCGGGGATACAAACACTTCCTCTTTCATAATACTAGGTGACGCAAATTGAAATTACCAGTTAAAATTTTTATTAAATAAATAAATTACACAATAATTGCACAGTAATGGAAACAATAGAAATTTCCAATTGAAAATAATAGATGTTTTTAAGAACAAATGTTTTTTATCCATATTTTCTATTACTGTATATATTTTTCAGAGTTCACCATGCGAGGCTGTTGTATCACCATTGCTCTGTATATTTTGATGGCACCTGGTCTATGTAATCCACTTTAAATTATCAATTCTTTAGGAAACCTTACCTATATATATACATATATGTGTGTATATATATATATATATATGTATATGTATATACTGTGTATATATATATATATATATATATATATATATATATATATTTATGTATTTTGTATTTGTATTTTTTTTATTTTTTATTTTATTTTATTTATTTATTTTGGCCCATGTGAGATTATCTCATTGATTCACATACTGTATTATTACTCCAAACTGAATTCATGTAAACTTTGAGCATTAATTTATTTTGTCACTTATTTCATAACCATATGCATTAATTTAAACAACTCTGACAAATTGCAACTTAGCAGCGCTTCAACCTCCACATTTCCTCCACCTGGACCTGGTGTCTGCCTGCAAGACCGAAGGACTCTAACAGAGATGTCTGTCTTGTCCTGCAGCAGCAGCACCTGAGCTCTCCTCCTCTGTCCGCCTCATGCGACTTTGTGTACGCTCCGCTGTGCCATTGTTTGTGTTTACAGTCTGACTGACGGACCACGACGAGCAGTGTGCCACTCGGCTTACACGCATTACGCATCACTGGCGTAAGAAAAAGTAGTTCCCACCAACCGCATATCACTTAGACAAAATCTCAACAGTTTATTTTCCACTACCTTCCTGTTAATGACATGTATTACATGAAATGACTGAAGCATCAAAACTATTGATAGTTTGAGTTAAGAATCGATTCTAGAGCACAGCGTACTGGTATCGATAGTAATCGATATTTAAATCTCGATTCGCACATCACTAATTGCAAGAGTATGAGATGTTGTTTGAGGTTAAATGTTAGGGGTGCACCGATAAATCGTCCCCGATTTCCTTAATTTTGGGAAATCGGCCAATGCTTGCATGAGAAACTGATTTTACAGATTTCTTTAGTTTTAAAAACAATTGTCAAAACTTCATTTATATTTCAGAGCACCAGCTTGTGACCAGTTAAAACAAATTCGTATTGTTTCTAGAATATTGTTCAAGTGTCTGTTTTTCAACAAAATAAGATTGAAATTTGAAGGTGCATTGTGACCTTACAACATCTAACAATGTTGCTTATAAAACTAAATTGGTATCGGCCAAAATCGAAATCGGCAAGTCAGACTTTGTAGAAATCTGTGATTGGTGATCGGCCAAAAAACTGCAATTGGTGCACCCCTATTAAATGTAGTTCTGTTTCCTTCAATTTAAACTACAAGTCATCAAAGTCCATGCTCAATAATCCAGGTATAAAATCCAGCAATGTTCAGTCAGGTCATCTCGACAGTTTCTTCTTTTTTTTTTTGTGCTGAGATGTTTCACCTTCCATCCAGAAGGATTTATCAGTCTGAGGAAACACCAAACAACAGCTTTTCCACCAACAGCTTACTCCAAAGTGGAAAAAAACCAGTTATGTTGGTGCTAAGATGGTCTCTCGGGCAGAGGGAACCAACATAACTGGGGGTTTTTCCACTTTGGAGTAAGCTGTTGGTGGAGAAGCAGGTTTTTTGTGTGTGTTTCATCAGACTGATGAAGCCTTCTGGATGGAAAGCAAAACATCTCAATACACACACAAAAAAAAGAAACCGTCCAGATGACCTGACTGACAATTGTTGGATTAAACTACATGTTTAAACTCGTGAAAAAAATTTTTTTTAAATACTTCTTAAGTTCAGACAACTAAACCATCATATTTTGGTGTATAAGATGAGTTTCAGTACTCTGTAGTCTGATTCTGTGGACTGAAGAAGTTTGTGTGAGGTCAGCACATCCTCACAGCAGGTCATATGTTTGTATAAGTGTGTTTTTATTTTTAATTCAGTTTAATTCAAAGTCACCCCATACTCACTTTTTTGCTGAGGATCCCACATTCTCGATGCTTAAAGGAAAAACTTTTACACCATGAATGCCGTTAATTCAGCAAGTGAGCCAAGTTAGTTAAAGAAATGAAATCCAGTTGCTACACAGAATGAATTAAAATGCAGTTTATATTTTGGCCTTTGGTAGATTTTTAGGAATGTGTTTGAGAAACTCTTTGTTTTTGTATGTTGCTGTCTGTTAGCAAAAAAATATTCTGACCCAGTGGACAGGTTTTTGGCACAGCTAATCAACCTTAATAAAAAGTTTTCTTGTTGTTTTCCTTCATCTTCACTTCTCCTGCCTTTGTGTCAGCGTCCGCTGTAAAAACGGGATGAACCACCTGAGGGACAGGATCCCCCACATGGCCGACGGCCTCTGTCAGTTCGCTCATCAGTACAACAACAAGGTCCTCATCTGTAAGGTGAGACAGCATCATCATGGAGCTGTACCTCCTGTTTCCAGGCCTGATGTTCACACAGGACTCTGTTGTACCTGCAGAGGTGTTACGAAGGAGGCAGAGAGGTGATGGTTGTGCCTAAGACGTCAGCTTCCTCTGACAACCCTTGGTTTGGACTGGCCAAATACGCCTGGTCTGGGTCAGTAAACACACACACTCCCTCTAAATGCCTTTCAGCCAGTCTTAACCACCTCCTGTTGGTGTTCCTCCTCTTCTTCAGATATGTGTTGGAGTGTGACAGCTGTGGGGTGATCTACCGCAGCAGGCAGTACTGGATGGGCAATCAGGACCCTGAAAGCATCGTGGTGCGTTCTGAGGTCAAACATGTCTGGGAGGATGTGAGTACACCGTTCCTCTTCCACACTCGTATAGATTTGTACTTATTGTTGACTAGTTGTGTCCCGATACCTCAAATACTTCGGATCGAAACCACATTTAGTCTTAGCGCTGTCGTTTTCTCTTGCACCTCATAACTGAGGGCAGATAATTAAATAAACGTTGATAGTTTGGAGAAATTCTCAGGTCAACACAGCTATTGTTAAATGTATCTCAGACTACAGGTTATCCTCGAGTTACGGCGGTCGCGAGTTACGGCGTTTCGGATTTACGAACGGCACCTGAACGCACCATATGACGTCATC
>JARVGQ010070506.1:0-10196 GCA_031762355.1 Hypsolebias martinsi | reverse complement strand
TCTGTGACACAGTTCACACTTGGACTTGTGATTCTGTGCATCAGAATTTCAGGGATGACATGCAGAGTTAAATGTCAATAAGCAAAATAAGAGAGGAATGATTATACCTTTGAAAGTTTTTATTTAACACAAACAATTGTGTCATTTTAACTGCAGTAAACACTTAAGTAAAAGTTGTCTGAGAAAAAAAGGGAGCATTAGACCTAAAAAAGGAACATCTGATCATTTCAACTCCAGTTTGTCATCAACTCTAGTTAAAATACGGTCTAGTCAACCCTGTAATGGGTCAATAGTGAACAATATTTTAACTTCCTGACACCATTTTCAAAACTTGGACCAGATTGTCGAGATATTTGGAGACATCTCTTGTCTCCTAACATCCATGAAGTGATACATTTTAATATTGCAGCAAGAATTTAATAATTTTTTCAAAGTTTTTTTTGAGTCCAGTCTGGCTCTTTTGGGAGAGGATCTGTCCTGCTGTACTGAACAGTATTTCAATAGTCTTTCAATAGTCTTTCAATAATTTTTCAATAGTCTTGCAATAATATTTCAATAATCTTTCAAAAAGGACATGGGTGGTGTGTATCTTCTGGCTGAATCTTTGTGGTGGAATCTATTTTGGGTGTGTTAGTGGTGCTGTGGATGCTCCCAGCTCAATGACGTATATACCGTACTAGAATATACATTGGTCCAGCTCTTCTTGAAGGTGGGTCTAATGTTACCTGTCCACTTTGCAGTGATTCAATGGACAAACTCTCCTCTCGACATCAGTTACTTTCAAACTAATGACAAATCAAAAAACTGCAACGTGAATGTAACTTGTAACTCAACACATTATAGAAATGTAGTGTAGTAGAAAGTACAGATACTTCATGTAAAATGTAGTGAAGTAAAAGTAAAAGTACCCACATTTAATTCTACTTAAGTAAAGTACAAATACAGGAAAAATGTACTTAAGTACAGTAACAAAGTATTTGTACTTAGTTACATCCCACCACTGCCCGAGGACAACGAAGGCCAAAGTGGTTCAGAAAACAGGTTTTAAGCTCAAACATCCAGGTAAATAACAACAACAACAACAACAAAAGTTCCTCTGGATGGGGGACAAAACGTTTCTCACTTAAAGAACCTAGTCCAGATGTCGTTTTAACCTTTTTTGTTGTTATCAACCTGGATGATTGAGCTTACAACCTTTTTTCCTACACCTGGTTGTTTTGGGAATCACTTTTTTCCATGACAAACCACTGAATGGGTTTTTATTAAACTCTCCAAAAGTCTCAGACTTGCTGCCACTGATGTTCAACCTTAGCCAACAGAAAAAAGGTGTTTTGACAGATGTTAAGCTTAAAATCAATGTGAAAATAAAGGAATAATTTCAAACACATATTCTGAATTCTAAGAGGTTGTGTGAGAGCTTACAATGTTTTGTGACAAAATAATTTCACCCAAAGAGATATACCAGTGTCATTTCTCAACACAAGTTGATGCAGCCATGAAAGGCAGTGGGTAAAAATATACAGCCTTGTGGTTTTACCTTGTTCATTTGGATTTTGTCAGACTTTTGTGAAATTCTAATGATCACGATGTTGCTTTATTATTAGCTGGTAATATTTTTACACATTTTAAGACCAGCTAGGAGATAATAGATTTTTGATCAGTACTAATAAGTGAATCCATTTAATTTAAAGATTATGCAATAACGTTTTAATGTGACTGCTTTACACTGAGTCCACACCACCACTGACGCATGGTTAGCTTTTGATCAGTAATGCCATTGTCAGATGTGATTAAAATATATTGCTTTCTCTTTCAAAACAATCTAGAAAGTAGGAAATGCTTGGAAACAATCTCAAACAGATGATTTGGGGGATAAATCGAAGGCTGCTAACTTATTAACCTTGTGTAATGTGTTTGTGTTGGCTGCTTTGGTTCATTTCAGTCTATTGCAGCAGGTAATGCAATTTGTCCCGCTTCAGTTTCTACCTAAACAGCTGGACCGCTCTGGAAATAAACATGATTCTATCAACACAGCAATGAGTTGAAAGAAATGAACTTCTTTAAGACATGTTAGGCCTTTAAACAATAAAAGTACCACAGGGGATGTTACCTCTACTGTGGTTAAAATAAGTCATTCGCACAACACACATGAGTGAGTGTGAATTGTTCACTTGAACTGCCTGCATTACTCCTCAACCTTTCTTGGTGTTTTGTGACATTTTTATATTTTCTGTTTTGAGTTTGACTTTGCTCCTTTGGTTTAGTGTTTTTGTCTTTTTAAATTCAATTCAATTCAAAAATACATAATTAATCCCAAAGATAAATTAAATGTTGTTGTAACTCATCAGGGGTGCCCAAACTTTTTCCCTGAGAGGGTCAAATTTAAAATCTATCAGAGGGCTGCAGGCCAAATGCAATAATATAATACATGAAATGCAAATAATTATTTAAAGTCCATTTATTTATTATACAGTTATTTAACCTTCCATTCTGATAAAGAACATTACAGAACAGACTGTGTTGGTGGTGGTGGGAGGTCTGGGAGTCCTCCCCCAGAGAATTTTGATTAAAGTAGATGTCATTTCCAGCATTCTGCATTTTGGTGTATTTTTAAAAAGTTTACTACAGTATATTAACATGAAACAAAATATGTAAACTCTGATACTATTGAAATCTCTCTGATTGCAAAGCGTCCGTGCAACACCGCTGCAGCTCTGCAGGTAAGAGGTGTTCACTTCAGGACAAATTGACGTTGCTGATTGGTCAGTTCCTGACATGCATACTGGATTGATTGACAGGTGGCGGGCCTCATGCAAAAAACTCATCAATTTTATTGGCCCATTTGAGACTGTCGTCATTTATTCCATATTTATTCAATATTTTGGTGATTCTAAGGTTTGAGAACTGTTTCCTTACATGATCCTAATGATAGTTTCTTTATTTTTCAGGGGTGCTGAGTTTAAACGTAAGGAGGCTCAAATCACAACTGAAACCAGTTCTTATTTACAATTAGCTTTTAAACACTTTGTGTGATTATAAATGTGTTCTGTCAAAGAAAAAAATGTTATTCGGTGGCAGAAAGCTGCCAAGGGATTGTAGAAAGTCTGTCAAAATAAATAAATTATCTACTCTACTGTGTAATCCGTGTAGTTAAATTATGGTAGCCCGACTAACAATAAAGTCAATGGGTGGAATCAATGAGTGTACAGACATTGATTCTTCAAAGGAAATTTTATATAGTAATGAGGACAGTTTGGCGGGCCAACTGAAACAGCTTGGTGAGCCAAATTTGGCCCACGGGCCCCACTTTGGGCACCCCTGTCCTAGATGCTGATGGCTGTGGGCAGGAAGGATCTCCTGTAGCCGTCTGTCCTACGGATCTGAAGAAGCCTCTGACTGAAGACACTCTGTTGTTGTATGACACTCTGATGAAGAGGATGCTGAGGGTTGTCTATAATGTTCTTCATTTTATGAAAAATCCTTATTTGTACAGTCATCTCCAAGGAGTCCCCAGAACTGAGCCAGCCTTCTTCATGAGCTTGTTGATCTTTTTTAAGTCTCTTGCTCTGGTGCTGCTACCCCAGCAGATGATGGCAGAAGAGACAGTGCTCTCTACAGCAGACTTGTAGAAGATATGCAGCATCTTGTTGCAAACACTGAAGGACTTCAGCTTCATCAAGAAATAGAGTCTGCTCTGTCCCTTCTTGTAGACGCTTCACTGTTGCATCTCCAGTCCAGTCTGTTGTCCAGGTGAACCCCAAGATATTTATAATTCTCCACTACCTCTACTTCTTCTCCCATCATGGAAATGGTGTTGGACCTGTTCCTGTTTCTCCTGAACTCTACAGTCATCTCCATTGTTTTGTTCAGATTCAAGATGAGATGATTGTTTCCACACCATGCCACAACGCGGTCCACCAGTTCCCTGTACTCAACTTCTTGTCCAGCTCTGATACACCAGACCACTGCAGGGTCATCTGAATATTTCTGCAGATGACAGGAGTCTAAATGTATAGGAAATCTGAGGTGTACAGAGTGAAAAGGAGTGGTGAGAGTACAGTACCCTGTGGTGCTCCTGAACTACTGACCACCTGTTTAGACACACAACCCTTCAGTCTCACAAACTGTGGTCTGTTGGTCAGGAAGTCTTTATCCAAGTGACTGAGGCCTCCACCAGAGTCTTCTAGAATTTCTGACAAAGAAAATCAGGCTGGATTGTGTTAAATGCACTGGAGAAACCAAAGAACATGACTCTCACAGTGCTGTCTGCCTTTCCTAGATGACAGTGAGTTTTTGTGTTCAGCACATTTTTTTCTTATGTGCCTCTGTGGCACCAGCCACTTCTTCAATCCTTTTCCATGGATGGCCTCTGCTCCTCAGTCCTGCCATGCCCAGTCACACCTGGTCATGGGTTCATTAGTCACATTTACAGTCACTCATCCTATCAGCCTCAGTCTATATGATCCTCTGCTTCTCTCTACAAGGATGAGAGTTATCCATTCTCAAGACAAGTCCAGTTTCTCTTTGTGTGCCTCCCTGTTACAACTCCTGAGCTTTTTGGATGTAGGTTTTGCTGCCATGACATAGTTTATTATTGTCTAGAACAAAATGTATGGTATTTTTGAGCTCCTTGTGTGAGTCTGCATTCTGTCACATGATACTTGTAAAAACTAGGTACAGTATTTGGTTACAAAAGGAGATCAGAGACTACAGCTGAAGAAGTAGTGGGGGGGGGTGTCCGCTTTCTTTTCCAGGGGACACCACAGTGAGTAAACTCTCATAAGACATCTGTAATTTGTTACACGCTAGATGTCCTTCCTGACACAATCCGGGCTCAAACTTGCAGCCACAAGATTACAAGACAGTGACACTGACCACTAAGCTATAGCAACCATCCTATATCTGAAAACACAGATGAACCAAAACTACTTGTGTAATGAGGCTTGAGGGTCTGACTTTAAAAGCATTAACACGGCGAGAAGCAGAAGTTCTTATTAATACAAAAGAATGCACATAATTGATTTTCATTCACAGCATCTCTTTTTATTCTGCAGAGATTCTTAGAATAGCTCCTGAAGCTGAACGTTTCTTTCCAAAGACCAAGGTCGTGAAGCGTTTTTCTGAAAAGATCAAGTTTGAACAAAAGAGAAAAGAGCGAACAAAACTGAGTCTTCAGCCAAGCAAATTAAACACGTCTATGAATCATTTTGGACTTACTAACCATTTTTTTGTTGATAAAGATTAATGTATGGTAGTCCCGTCAGACTTTCTGAGCAAGGAAGAATTTGGCAATAACAAAATAAAAGTTTGGAATCTAAATTCAAGATCCAAACCTGTGACGACATGTCTGAAACATGTAAATATCAGTGTTTTCATGTGTGCGGAACTGAATGTCAGTCACCTCTGCTGTTTGAAGGCCTGCAGGGTGGTCTGCAAGAGGAACTTCATCTTGATCCTCATTCTTCATACCTGCCTGGAGGTATTCAACCATCACCCTGATGTTAAACCTGCAGTAGCAACACATCACCTCTTTCTGGAAGTGTTGCTTGATTTAAGTCACCTCTTGAGAAAAAAAAATCAAAAACCAATTCAAAGTAAGAATGATTACACATTACAAGGCTGTTAGAAAGCGTGTTGCCCTCGCTGACTCTGGATTGGCTCCTAAAACAAATGGTGGCAGATTTTCTCACAGTGAAACTGTGAATATTACAACAAATTTACCGTCGGAGAAATGCACGAGGCTTACATTTGTCAAAGCGCTTTAGCTCGGTGATGGATTGGGAGTTAAAAAAAGCTGAGCTTTCACTGGCGCTTTCAGGAGGAGCTGCCAGCTTCAGCTCTTGGATAAGCTCTTAAAAAATGAACTGCTTTATGGTAATTGCCGCAGAAGGGTTAGAGCAATAAATAACAAAAGTGAAATGTTGCGAATGTTTTGACCAAAGCTGGTAATTACTCTTGTTGTGTATATGTGTAACGGCTGACTCATGTTGTTGATGACTTTTGCCCCCCAACTTTATCAAGCTGCAGTGTTGTGTATGGACGTTTCTGGTGAGGATTTCTTTTCTGTACTTTTGCACTTGTATCTTTAACAAAGCTGTAATTATTGGTAATTTTAAATTGAGATAATTACAGTTCTTTTATCTCTTCCCTGGATAGTAAAGATGCTGGTGATGAGCAGTTATGTGCACAAAATCTTTTATTTAAAGAAAGAGCGGGAGTGAATTAGAATGCAAGGAGGTAAAACACTTAGACTGTTCCATCTGTGATTTATTATAAAAAGCTTTTTCAGTCTTATTTAGACTTTTTGCCTCACAAAACCTCATGCAGTCAATAAAACTGGCTTAAAATGTTTATATATAAAAATCAACTTAAGTTCTTCAACTTTCTGCAACTATTTACAAAAAATTGCACAGAAAGCCTCAGTATGGGTTAGGTTCTAAAGTTATGTTTAGGCCTTGTACACACGTAGCCTGGTGTTTAAAAAAAACGAATATCTGCGCAAAAAAAATATCGCCATCCATACATGTTCGGATAGAGAAAATGATCGTCTACAATGAATCCGGTGATTTTCACCACAGAACATTGTAAAGAATATGCCCAACCCATAGGAGGCAGTGTAGTGCAAAGGTGAAACGTATATCAGCCAATCACAACCCTTCAAAGCAACCACAACTTCCTGTTAGTATTGAATCATGGCGCCTGGAGGTTCGTTTGTGTGGACAGACCGCGAGGTTGAACTACTATTAAACACCGTGTTGGAGTACAAAGTTAATAAAACGCAGGAAAATGTCGACTGGGAATCATGTCAGAGCAAGTAAGTTGACATTTTAGCGCTTTTTGTAGAGCATTACCCAACGGAGTTTTGTTGCACATGTGACGTCAGCGCCGCGCTGCACCTTCTGTCACAGACATAATGCGCAAATCTCCGGTTCCGAAAGTCCACACGCAAACCTGAAAGAGGAGATTTCTCAAATCTCCTCTTTGGCTGGAGTTTTTATTATATTCGTTTATAGTTACACCAACCGGAGTTCACGTGTGGATGAAAGGCCGAACCGCATGATAAACTATTCGGTTTTACTGATGTCCTGCTACGTGTGTACAGGGCCTCTGTTTAACACACACACACACACACACACACACACACACACACACACACACACACACACACACATATATATTCCCAAAAATCTCTCTGTGAGACGGTCATGAAAATGGTGAGATCTGTGAAATGTCTCTTAGTGTATATAAACTGAAAAAACTGACGAGGAAAGTGATAACTGCGACTCAAAGCAAGTGTGGCAGATACTTACAGTAAAGAAAGAAAAAAAACTGCAAACATAAAATTATAATATATATAAAAAAAATAAAAAAAACAAGCAATAGAACTGGAATAAAACCAGAACCAGAATTAACTTAACAAGAAGAACGTGATAGGCCCTGTACACACGTAGCAGGATAGCAGTAAAACCGAATAGTTTATCATGCGGTTCGGCCTTTCATCCACACGTGAACTCCGGTTGGTGTAACAATAAACGAATATAATAAAAACTCCGGCCAAAGTGGAGATTTGAGAAATCTCCTCTTTCAGGTTTGCGTGTGGACTTTCGGAACAGGAGATTTGCGCATTATGTCTGCGACAGATGGTGCAGCGCGGCTGACGTCACATGTGCGACAAAACTCCGTTGGGTAATGCTCTACAAAAAGCGCTAAAATGTCAACTTACTTGCTCTGACATGATTCCCAGTCGACATTTTCCTGCTTTTTATTAACTTTGTACTCCAACACCGTGTTTAATAGTAGTTCAACCTTGCGGTCTGTCCACACAAACGAATCTCCAGGCGCCATAATTCATACTAACAGGAAGTTGTGGTTGCTTTGAAGGGTTGTGATTGGCTGATATACGTTTCACCTTTGCACTACACTGCATCCTATGGGTTGGGCATATTCTTTACAACGCTCTGTGGTGAAAATCACCGGGTTCGTTGTGGACGATCATTTTCTCTATCCGAACATGTATGGATGGCGATATTTTTTTGCGCAGATATTAGTTTTTTTAAACACCAGGCTACGTGTGTACAAGGCCTTTTAGCGCTGCTCCCCTCAGGCAGGAGGTTGAGGAGCATTAAGTCTAGAACCACTAGACTGAGGAACATCCTTCTAAGTTTCTCTGATACTCCAGCAACATATTGGATGACAATGTTCCTCTGCCTGTTTAACTCGATCCCTTTTTGGCATACAATAATCTTAGTTTAATGTTTGGCTTGAAAAGCAGCAGGCAATATGCATTCTTTCAAGAAATGCCAGACCTTTAACAGTTTTTTGTTTGTTTGTTTGTCTGTTTTCTATGAAGTTTAGCTGAAATATGGCCATGTTCATCACTTACTGAAGCAAGTCACAGTGGTGCAACTGAGGTCAGAACAAGAATGGAACAGAGAGGATTTATTCATGTGAGTGTACAAAGAGAAATGGATTTGTATGACCACTTGTTTTTTTTTATAGGACAGATAGATAAAAAGGCTGGCCCCGCCACCACCTCAATTTCACCCCTTCTTGTCTCTTTTGCCGTTTTATTCACAACACAAGAATACACTCAGCGGTCCCCAGGAGGGCCACGCTGGATGTGAGCAGAGATTCAGTGAGCACATTACGTTGTAAAAAGCATTGTTTCTCACCACAGTTTTCCTTGAGTCGCCTTTGTGTTGTTTAAATGTTTACATAGAACAGCTTGGGGGCTCAAAGACATGTGTTTGGTTCCGAGTGCCACTCGAGCTCCATCCTTCATTTTCATGGATAAAAGCGAAAGCACTTTTTTTGTTGTTGTTGAAAATGCTCATTATAAAGGACACTGATGAAAACATCTCTGCTCCTTATTGGTCAAAATTATATCAGGCAAAAAATAAACAAATAGAGCTACTTCGCATTCTCCTCCATACAATGGCCAAGGTCAGTTTTGCTTTCAGCTTTTGTCCCAGCTCAGGGCTTCCTCTGAGACATTTTTTAAATTCCTGATAGTTGAAGTGCCTCCAAGCTCTGTGTCAGATTGATTAGACGTTTAGCCAGGAGAATTAATATGTGAGAAATTTGTACGTTTCCGCCTGCAGCGCCACTTCGCTCGCTCTCATCAGTAAACAAGTAGATATAACAAAACCACTCTCAGCGACGTGATTAAAATCGCCAGCAAAAAACGTGAAATTGCCCACAAAACTGATGCCGTTTTACGGCGAAAATCAAATCTGAGCAAACCTTACTCAAAACTATATTTTTCACTCAGCGAGACACAAAAGGTTCTTTGTAGGTAACAAATTATTCGGAATAACAGGTTTTTATGTGGAATGAAGGCCTGTGCTACTCATCTTCAAGCTTCTTCAGTGCACAGATTTCTCAGCAGAAGCTGAAAAAAGTGTTTAACACCAGAAAAGTGAAAAAATAAAATTAAAAAACAACTTAGCTTTTTATTTTATTTTTATTTTATTTTTTTTTTTTGGAGAGAGTAATAATTTTAACCAGCTATCCAAATATGCAGACATCAGCGCTGCACACATATGGTGAGACAGAACTCTTTGCCCCATGCAAACAGTCATTATAGAGCCCTATGGGCAAATGGCAATCACTAGGCAAAGGGGGAATGCCAAAACCCCACAGTTAATTTGATTACATTTCCATTATGAACTATAAACACAGTTTTGCTGCTCAACTGAGCCAATTAAAGCCTTCCTGAAGCTTTAAAAAAACACTGACAATGTGCAGCCCCTTTGTTCTTTAACAATAGGGTTGATTGTAATCATTTGTCACACTTACGCGCAATCATTTTTTGTAGTTTTCCAAATCAAATACTGTTTATTTTCCCCCAAATTTAGGCCGTTTTCAGTGAGCTGTGACATGTTCCATCTTGTGGCAGCATGAATAAACATGTGTCGACAGCATTTGGCAGCGAGAAGAAAAAGAAAAGGGAAGGAAAAATAAATAAATAAATAAATAAATAAATAAGCAGCCAACCAGCCAGACGTTTGCAGGCACTGAAGACACATAAGGAGTCAGATATGGAAGCTGCCACTGTTCACCTGAGGCTGGGCAAAACGCTCGCTGGGCTTTCCTGGCATGAGCCACACTATAAAGAAAATAAGCACTTCGTCCAAATTTCAACAGCTGGTGGCTCTCTGGAGCAGAAAACACATTTAAGGGAGTATATTTCTACC
>JARVGQ010070497.1:0-10199 GCA_031762355.1 Hypsolebias martinsi | reverse complement strand
TAAAATGTTGGACATCCTGAGATTTAATTTTAACCCAGGTGTCGTCAACATACCTGAACCAATGACTTGGTGGTGTCACTGAAAAGGACGTCAAGGCTCTCTTTTCTACCTCCTCATGTGAGTCATTTAATTGATGGTTGTGTAAATAGTATGTTCTATTTCATATGAGCTACGCCCTTTAGACTGCTTCGCTTATTGGATAATCCCCACGCGCCAGCACGCCCAACTGAAAAACCTATAATCCACGCCCACCTACCGTGTGGGCCCCACCCCGTGTCTATATAATCTGCCGACACGGGATAATCACCTCCCTTTATCATTCAGTCGTCGACTGAAGACCTACTCGAGAAGAGGAAGTCGTCCAGCTCCATCACCATCCACCCCTCCTGCTGCTGCCGCTCCTGTGAGCTCCTTCTCCCAAAATAGAGGCAGTCGAGCAGCCCTTTTCAGGCTAATGTCGAGGAGGTTTTGTTTTCCGTGGCGGGAACTACTCGCTGGACGACGCCATAACCTTTTGACAGAGCTGCGAAGTGAATCGTACGATTCCTCCGGAAAAGGTGATGCTAGCAGCAGCCCCACTTCCACCTGGAGAGCATGATAGCGGCAGCTAACGTTTGTCACCGGCTTTTCAGGCAACATAGCCGCAGGAAGTGGTGAGTGATGTGTTTATTTATTTATTTAAAACCACGGCCAGGAAGAAAACAGTTCTTTGTGGCGTTGTTTTGCATGAAAAGCTACTGAATGCGCACTGTCCAGGCTGCTGCGACTAGCATCTGCCGTATTAAAGCGTCATTATAAGGCTCGTTATTTCTACGCACAACATACAGCCTTAAATTAGCCTGCATGAAACGGGCGTGGGGCGCACATGCCGCTAAGCGCTGCCCTGATAACACATAGGGACGGCCAAGCGTACGCTCATCCACCTTGGGTTTTATTCTGGAGGCCAAACTAGCGTAGTGGACTTTCTGTCCCTCTCCTCCTCCCCCACCCGATCGTACGATCTGGCGGGAAGGTTTGGCTCCACCCCGGCTCTGCGCCCCTCCGTCCTCCAAGGTCAGAGGCCACCACGCTCCCAGCCTTGGGCGCCCTTTTTCAAGAGCTGCCCGCCATCATCAAAGAGGCAGCGGACACGAAGGGCCTGCCCGTTCAGCCCCTCCTCCGCCAAGATCGGACGGTCTGGCGGGGAGGTTCGGCTCCATGTCGGCCTGGTGCCCTGACCAATCTGGCCTTAGTTTCTAGCAGTGATGTCCTACTGGAAGGAGGCTGCGGCAGCGCCCGCCAAGATCAAAGCCCCAGTCTCTGCGTTTGCGCCATTCACAATGGTGGAGTGGTTCACTGAACGGGGTTCCCCGTCAGTGCCCCCGCCCCCCTGGAGCAGAGCTTCACAGAGGTGCTCGGGGTGAAAATCGCCAGAATGGACCAGAAACCGGTTCCACCTGAGAGGCACGACCAGACGCTCATGCAGCTCTCCAACAGAGCTCATCAGTGCTCTGCCCAGGCTGCTGCGGCTAGCAACAACATTGCTCTCCTCACCTTCCACATTTCCAAGAGGCTGGAAGAGACCGAACTGCTTGCAGCTGGCTCCTCCCGTCAGAGAGTGGCGGCATCTGCCTCATCATCCAGGTGCTTCTCAGCATTTCCTGAGAGGCCGCCCACAGACGCAGCCCTGCAGCGGCCAGCAGCAACAGGTCCTGCCGCGCAGACGACAGCAGCAGACATGACTCGTTGCGGGAAGTGTGTGATGTTGATAATTGTTTTGAAATAAAACACTCACATCACTCAAAGAGCGAATCCTCACCCGCTCAGCGGCGCTGACACACACTTTCCACACAGGACAAGCTGGTCTCTGATAAATGTTTGTTTACAAGACACCTTGGCTTGAGCAACGTTACAAAGCACTCACGCTTCATGCCTGCTGCACAGATTGAGCCAGGAAAGCACCTGTGCTCTCTCGCTAGATCAAAGCTGCACCCCGCTGGTTCAGTAAACATGCTGCCCAGCGAGGTTAATCACCTCTCATTACCTCTGCTGACTCGGTTTTTCACATACATGAGTGACACCGCCCACCTGCAGCCTCGGCACGCTTGTTGTAGTTTTCAGCACAGTATGAAGAGAGGCACCACGCAGAGTGAGCATGAGCCACTGCTTAAGCTGCGTGCTGCATGCAGCGAAAACAGCGCCTCAACCAAGCGTATGTTTGCACCCGCTGTGGACCCGCAGGTAAAACGCAGCGCTGAAACGGCCATGCAGCCTTTTCAGGGTGGGCCCGCGTTGGTCACTTGTGTGACGGAGGAAGGGACCCTGCAGTGGTTGACGTCCATGATGCGCACGACGCGTCACAATCACGCACGCCCATTATCTGAGCGACACGCTCAGTGGCAGAGACTGTGCTCGCTGGACAGATGGATGAACGCGCTCGTATGCAAAGGTTATGCGCTTCACTTCTCAGCAAAACCACCTCCTTTCAGAGGGATTCTGGAGACGGTGCTGTCATGCCCAGACCAAAATTCCGCCCTCCTGTCAGAAATCCAGGAGCTGCTGATGAAAGGAGTGATCTCCAAAATCCCAGCTGGAGAGGAAAACATAGGGTTTTACGCCCGTTATTTTCTCGTGCCGAAGAGAAATGGAGGGATGCGGCCGATCCCCGATTTGTCAATTTTCAACAAATCGATTGTGGAGAGACATTTTCACATGCTGACAATAAAACAGCTGTTAACCAATGTCCACCAGGACGACTGGTTCACGTCACTTGACCTGCAAGACGCTTACTGACATGTTTTCGATCACCCCAAAACACAGAAAATGTCTGCGTTTTTCCTTTCAAGGAGCTCAATTCAAGTACAACAGGCTCCCTTTTGGCTATTCCCTTGCACCCAGAACGTTCTCGAGGTGTGTGGAGACTGCCATCCAACCTCTACGTACGGCCGGGATGAGGGTTCTATTTTATCTGGACGACTTGCTGCTGCTGAGCAAGTCCAGAAAGGAAGATGCGATTCAACCAGAATTTTAGCAGAACATCTGCTAATCCTGGAGTTTTCTGTGAACTGGGGGAAGAACTCCGTCCTGCCCTCTCAGATTATCGTTTATCTGGGAGTGGAACTGGATTTGCACACGATGAGGGCCCGCCTGTCACAACAGAGAGCCCTCGATCTGGCAGCACAGCTGAAACGTGTCAGACCCGGAAAGGTGGTGACGGCGATATCCGTTATGCACCTTCTCGACACGATGGCGCCCGCTCATACTGTTGTGAATCTCGGGTTACTCCATATGAGATCTCTGCAGCGGTGGTTTACCCGCCTGCGCATAGACCCAGTACGGCAAAAGAGGCGGATGATTTTGGTTCCTCCCTCCGTGGGAACCGACCTACGTCACTGGGGGAACCCCATCACGCTGTCGGAGGGAGTTCCCATGATCACGCCTATATCACACGTCCCAGTGTTCACAGACATATCTCTGATGGGCTGTGGGGGCACGTGTTTGTCGCAGACTGTCGGTGCAAGGTGGCCAGCTCACACTCACCTTCACATCAACGTGCTGGAACTGCTGACAGTGTTCAAAGTTGTGCAGCCCAGCTGCTGTGGGTGGTGAGGCAGCTGTTGCTCTGGGCCCACCGGCACCTGCTCTCACTGAGAGTAGTGTACATTCCTGGGGTCCTGACCAAGGGGGCGGACATCATGTTGAGGGGTGGTCCACGTCACGGGGACTGGGCCCTCCACCCCGCTGTGATCTCTCAGGTCTGGACCAGGTTTGGTTGCGCGGCGGTGTATCGGTTTGCGTCACAAGAGAACACTCAGTGCACATTGTGGTTCTCTCTGAGCCCGAGAGACGACCCTCCACTGGGTGTGGATGCTTTTGCGCACAGCTCGTGGCCAAGGAAACCGTTATGTGTTCCCTCCGGCCCCTCTTATTCCTCGCGTTCTGGAGCAAGTCTGGAGAGAGAAGCTATCAGTTATCCCCCTAGCTCCAGAACGCAAAAACGCACCATGGTTCCCAGATCTGCAGCGGCTGGTGGTGGACCAACTGCTGCAGCTCCCGTGGAGGAGGGATGCGCTTCTCTAGGCGAGAGGAGCGATCATGAGTTTTCTGGTGCTGGGCCAGTCCCTCTGGGCCTGGAAGCTGAATAGAACCGCTTTACACATTTGGGCCTTCACCAGCTGTGGTCTAAACTATCCAAGACGCACGAGTTGCGTCTACAACGTCACTTTATGCTTCTAAGTTGGCAGCCTTCCAGCGCTGGTGCACTGAGAAAGGTGTTGATACTACAGCATGTTAGATTGGCTGCGTGCTGTCATTTCTGCAGCTGCTGATGGACAGGAAATTGGCTTCAGCACCATTAAGGCTTATGTTGCAGCTTTTTCCTCGTGTCACGAGGGGTTTGGGGACCGAATGCTGTTTAACCATCCTCTGATGAAACACTTTCTAAAAGGCGTGCATTGGCACAGACCGGTGACACGCCCCCTCGCTCCTCAATGGGATTTGCCGTTAGTTTTACGAGCGTTACTAAAAGCTCCTTTTGAACCTTTAAGCGAGGTGCCGATGAGGTTCCCGTCGCTTAAAACGGCTCTGCTGCTGGCCCTCACTTCTGCTAAGCTCTGCCACTTTAAGGCCCAATCCAGCCTTCATGCCAAAATGCATAAATAGTTCCTTCAAATCAAGGACTATCACATTGGATGGGTTTCATCCTCCCCCACACGCATTGGAGGAGGTGGCCACATCTTATCTATTATGTCCTGTTCATGCGCGCACATGTTATGTGGCCCGCACGGCAGTCCTGCGTCATTTTCAGCGCCTGTTTGTTCACTACAGAGAAAGCGCGGTGGGAGGCGCCCTGTCGTCCCAGCGTTTATCTCATTGGCTGTGTGACACCATCACGGAAGCCTACAAGGCCTCTGGGTCAGAACCTCCACAGGTTCTGCGTGGTCATTCCACGCGTGCTGTCACGTCATCTACAGCACTGCATGGTGGGATGACGATCAATGATATTTGTTCGGCAGCAGCGTGGGCCACGCCCTGCTCTTTTATACGCTTTTACCTCTGTGATGTATCGTTTTTTTTCTCTATGACTCACTCAGTTCTCTGTGTTTTATCAGAGTAATTGATGAATGCTCACATCGGCCTGCAGGCAGGCATGATGTGTGAGTGCTCATCATCAGCCACAGTGTTATGTTACTGCTGTTTCTGTGTTTAAAGTTCTGATCTATTCTGTAAATAGTTTCAGCAACAGTTATGCTTCCTTAGTTTTACTGGTTCACCCGCCAGGGTATTTTCTACCCTCTGGCACTGTTGCACAATTACACAATAAATTGAGCACAATAATATGTGCAATCTAATAATAAAACATTGATATATTGTTGCTGCTTCAGTAATCAGAGCATGCCTGTCAGGCTGCCGCACAGACCTGCAGGTCCATTTTCTCCGTCCATTTAGTGCCTTTCTCTAGTGCGTAGTGATGCATGACGTGCGTAATTACGCGAGGGGAAGGATGTTTTGTTGCTTTGTCTGGTGTGAGCAGGTGCTTCACACTGGTGTTTTGGACCCAGTGAGGCGTGGACCATATCCTGATCCGCCCTTTATCCAATAAGCGAAGCTGTCTAAAGGGTGTAGCTCATATGAAATAGAACGTTGGTTACGTATTGAAACCCCAGATTCTATGAATGTGAGCGTAGCTCTTTAGACTTGTGGGCCTCACTGTTTCCTGAACGGCTGAATGTAAAGCTGTTAGGGAGGCTATTATCCCATGTCGGCGGATTATATAGACACGGGGTGGGGCCCACACGGTAGGTGGGCGTGGATGATCGGTTTTTCAGTTGGGCGCGCTGGTGCGCGAGGGATTATCCAATAAGCGAAGCTGTCTAAAGAGCTACGCTCATATTCATGGAATTTGGGGTTACAATACGTAACCAATGTTTACTTTCCAGACTGGACAAAGTTCTGCATTCAGCTCATCTGCTCCTTCACATTTGATGATTTGGGGGATTAAGTGAAAACTACTCTTTAGCGAACCAGCTGCCTGGTTGGAACAGCTTATAACCAGCAGAAACAGCCATGGACAAAACTTCTTAAGCCGTCCACAGCTAACATTGGACCCAGCCACCTTGTATGTTATGTTACATGGGTTCGGCTTTTACGTTGACAGTACACCCTTTTTCTGGCAAGTAATTGGAATAATAACTAAACGTTTAGCTCTGCAAGTGAAACATTTAGGTAGCAAGTTAAATATTTAGCTAACTACTTAAATATTTAACTAGCAAGTTAAATATTTAGGTCCGAGATAAATATTTAGTCAGCAAATTAAATATTTATTTTGGAAATTAAATGTTTGGTTTGTAAAATATATATTTAGGTCCGAGCTAAATATTTATTTAGCAAATTAAATATTTAATTTACTAACTAAACATTTAGGTGTAAATTAAATATTCAATGTATACCTAAATGTTTAGTTTACTAAATTGTTTGCTAACAATTGGTCTTAAAGGTACACCTTGTAAACATGATGTACACATTTTTTTCATCTGAAAGAATGAGAACATAGATACAGGTGGTCAGTACAGTTTTGTCAGCAGGGCAGCTGGACTCTCCCTTAGAGATAGAGTTCATTCTCCAGGAGTGACTCTGAGCAGAGCAGCTGCTCCTCCACATTGAGGGGAGGCAGTTGAGATGGTTCAGGCACCTGGTAAAGATGCTCCCTGGACACTTCAATAGAGAGATTTAACTGGCATGTCCAACTGGGAGGATACACCAGGGAAGACCCAGAACATGCTGGAGAATATCTTGGCTGAACTGGAAACACCTTGGGGTCCCCTCAGAATGGTTAGAAGAGGTGACGGGGGAAAGATGTCTGGGCCTCCGCTGCCCCCATGACCTGACTCTGGAACAAGACGATGATAATAGATGTTAATATTCATTTGGTAAGCAGCTGAATTTTGTTCTTAAGCACCCCATCTCCCCGCCTCAACCCACCAATAAGTGCCCAAATGGTTTCTTTGAGACCACCTTGTATCAGAGCAAACGTCATTTGTTTCAATAATGATGGCTGAGCCAAAAGCCCTGGCTGCTGACCCTTTGCCCCACTTCTGGCCCAAAAAGTGAAAGAAGTGCATTTGTCTTGACATAATTGTTCTTGTCATGATAATGTGCAACACATGGCTACTGTTAGCACACCTAAAACATACATGTAGATACAGGGCAGTCATTTTAGCCTTAAAAACGTTTGTTTTATAGAATATTTTTCCAAGTTAGACAGAATATTTTCACAAAAGCAAGCTAAAACAAAATTTTCATTAAAAAAATTAAAACAGCTGTAAAGTTGGGGCTGGAACAAAATAAAATAATTGTTCCAGAGAGACCTCCAAGGCTCCTTTTTTGCACTCTTCAGCTGCTGAGGAAACAATCAACAGTGTTTATCTACATAGAAACAAATTGCTACTGCTCTGCGGCCAAACATCCTGTCATTCTGCCCAAATGATTTCATGCTCAGAGTAGCTGAGCTGAGGGAGAATTGATCAGGTAAGAAGGGCCAGTAAGAACCACGAGGCTGCAGCACCTTCCTAACACAGATAAAGTGATTTGTTCTGCCGGTGTTTTAGCACAGAATGAGTGTCTGATTAGAGCTCTGAAGGCTGTTACTTCTCTAATTTGTTCTTATGGCAATTTCTGCTTGAGGAGCCACTGTGCATTGAAATGCGTTAAAAGGGGTAGTTCAAAATTGGAGTTGGAATAATGGTTTGAAAAGAATATCTAAAAACCGTATTTTTAATATAAATTCAAGATGCCAGACAGAGTTCAGGATTATATATATATTAAACACAGAGTTGTGCCTATATATGATAACAACTTATATATACAGTACAGTATATGACAACTTGGCCCCTTGACACACGCCTAATCAAATTTTGTTTTTCCTTTGCTAACGTAACCTCGTGTTTTTAATTTCCCAAGCATTCCTGCATCCCTGGACTTAGTTGCTGAGGCGACTGGATCACATTTCCTCTTACGGAATGAAAACAAGCTAATTTAATCTGTCATCTCTGAGCTCCGTCTACCTGCACCTGGTCAATACAAAAGTAGGAGTGTGTTAAATTACTAACACACCTATCACAGCAGAAACAGTCAGCTCCCAGCAGAACCAGCTCAGATTTGGGAGTTCATAAAGAAAAGAAGCAATTATAGAATAGAATAGTAGGGAGGTAGAGTCTATGCCAATAATCATTGCCGCCATATGTTAAAATTAGCTTTGCTCATAGCCAACTTGTTGCAGAATAAATTGTTTGTTTTGCCTGCTCTATTCAGAAACTCAAGAATGCACTGGACTTTCCTTTTCCTATTTTTTGGAAGATATAGTCTCATAACAATTTTAAGGATGCAAAAACTTTCTGTAGAAAGTTCAGGGTGACCATCATCATCATCATCGTGACAGCATACTGGGGTTGTTAGTGCATGGTGGTATTGTACCGACAATGTGCAGATATGCAACTTATTCAAGATATTGAAGCAGTTTGGCCACAGCCTCATGCCTGACTATGGCCATGCCAACATCATGCATATAAACTAGTAGAGACATGAGCGCTGCATCCTGACGTGGTCTGAGAGTTCAGCCCAGGCAGATGATGAAGACACAGGAGAGCAATGTGGGGGTGTTGAAAACAGAAGAAACACATGATCTACTGTAATTGATGAGTAATAAGAGCATGGCAGCCAATCGAATACCATAAGGAGGGAAACATGTCAGAAGACAGAGGGAGAAGAGGAAAGTCAAGAATGTAGGACTGAGTGTTGATGCCATTAGAGAGGACATGGAGGTGAAGTGAGGAGAGAGGATGCAGAGGACAGAGTGAGATGGAGGAGGATGACTCATGGTGACAACCCTGAAGAGGGAAAAGCTGAAAGAAGAAGAGCATGGCAGCTTCATGACTGCAGTGCCGTCATCCAATATGCAAACATACTGCCATCAATATATCCCAGTCAAACCCTTTTATTATGAATTTCTTTAACTTTTGCATTCCTTTTCTGTAACTCACACAAGGAATAACTCATATTTTCCTATACTGAAGACACTCAACATTGTTCTTCCATGATCCAACTCACAGTCTGGTAGCAACATGTTGAGTGGACACCAACCTGCAGGGGATGATTTCCACTGATTCAGTCATTTATCACAAAGTGACATCTCCCAGGTTCACTGCTGCTCGTAAACACAGTAGAGGTGCCAGAGCAGTAATTTCAGCAGCATCAGTAGTGCAGTGAGAACTAGCATGGCCACATGAGGGTTGAACCCAGAAGGCAGACTGACTCAGGGAGCTGAAAAGGTAAAACTAATTTTAATAACAAAATCAAAACGCTGTTGTGGCAGCTCAAACTTATATGACTCAAAGAATAATAAAGAGGTGACTCACAAGGAGGAACAAACTGGTGACGTTGAAACTAACAATGCAGAACTGACAAGTAGTGAACCAGAGACTGATTACAAAGAACAGAGGTGAGTGGACAAATCAAAATCAGAATCAGCTTTATAATCATTCCACAGAAGCATAATACAATTATATTTCAGTACAGCCCATGTGAAGAAATACAAACAAACAAACAAACAAATGACAGGGTAGATGTAGACAGAGATAGGTGTCTGAGGCTGCAGCCTCACTGAGAGGTGCTTCCTTTTTCATTAGATTAGAAAAAGGGGAACACAAGGGAAGAGGGGGTTAAAAAAAAGTCATATCTCACACTGAGTCCCTAAAACAGCTTGAGGCTGTAAAAAAAAAAAAACAGCACAAAAAAAGCAACATAAAGTGACATAAAGACATATAAGGTTCACAGGACAAAGAGCAGAGCAGAGAAGGAGCAGGAGGGAAGAGCATCCACCTTCGCCGAGAGCAAGAAGAAATAAAAATAAAAGCACCCGAGTGATTACGAAGTGAGATCCGGTGCAAGTGGCTGGCTAAGGACAAAACTGGGAAGACTGAGGGTGAAAATGAAAACTGATAAAGTTCACACAGGGAGCAGGACCAAAACACAAGAATCCTAAAGAAAAGAAAAAATAAAACATAAATCCCAAAGGGAATAAGACTAAAAGATGAACACAAGAAACTAAGTAAATACCAGAAAAATACAGACATAAGAAACTATTTGTTTGGATTCAGCCACTTTGAAATATATTCTAATCTGTTGGCTAAATAGTAGTGATAAAAGTTGGGAAGTTCTAATCC
>JARVGQ010070460.1:0-10209 GCA_031762355.1 Hypsolebias martinsi | reverse complement strand
CTCCAGAAACCATCTTTGCTCCAGCAAACTGGTTGGTCCACTTGAGTTGTTTACTTGGTGGGGGAAACAGCGTGTTGGAACATCTCTAGCCCTCTGGAGTGAGGGTGAAATGTTTCTACTAAAAATAAACTGTTCAGATGACCAGATTGAGAGTTATCAGATTTGACACCTGGATTACTGAGCATGAACTTTCTTACAATTGGAAATGTTTGTGTTTTTGCACATACCAGACACTATAGACCTCGTAACTGCCTCTAAAGGTATGGCTGGCTACTTAGCTTGGTATAAGTGTACTCCACATTTTGGGTATAGCCTTATTCCACATTCTGGGGGGGATACAGACCATTCGATCCATTGTGGAGTGGAGTATGTGACTTTTAATCCGGACACGGAACAAAACTGGGGTTCAGTAGGCCTTTGTTACGCTAAAAGCAAAATGTCAGGATGATTACAATTACAATGCTCTTTGTCACTATTTCATGTTGATTTACACATATTCTTTCTGTGCAGATCCTGTATCCAACTTGCACTCCGAACCGACCCTTGTTTAGAATGTTGAACCGGCCATCGAAACGACTATGGAGATTGTGATTCACTATGGAGATTGGGGATTCTCAGGTCTCTCGATCGGAACAAGCTTCACAATACAGTACACAAAGTTCGTTTGAGTTTAGAGACGACCTCAACGTGGAAAACTATACTTGTACCGTGTCCATTTTGACCAGTGTAAGAATGGAGTTTTGATCTGTGTGCTGTTACCATTTTTTGACTTGTTTTACAAACTCTTAAAATTACTTTATACATGGTAACTAGACATTCCGTGTTATCTGTGTTTACATTATACTGTGTCACTGTGATTTACATGAATTAAACTGATGTAAGATAAAAACGTACCGTTTCACTTTGTCTCATTGTACAACGGCTAGACTATATGAACTAAAGGAAGGACCAGAACAATTTGGTGTCTGAACATGTTTTTATTGTATGTTGATCATAACACACATACAATTCATATTATTCTCTAACGTTTAGTCTAAACAGTGCATCTTATTATACTTTATCAAGCTTTCACACGTGTTGTCCACGTAACACGACCAGATAGCGAGTAGAGCGTTGAGATGATAATGAGCCCGTGGTTCGATGCATAGGCTGCGTGTAAATCACACTTTTCCTACATTATTACAACGTTACCGTTTTCGCGCTTAATCTGCTTGTTAACACCCTGCAAACAGTTCATCTCATGTACGGTTAACTTTCTATTCTCCAGCACTATCCTGTTATACCACATTGTCACTGGTTTCTTTGCCTTTTAGTTATGGCGTACCCTCTAGGTACTCTAGTAGAAGCTTCGTATCCCAATGTTATGCGTTTTGCGAATTCTCCTTAGATTCCTCTTGGAGTCTTCGTTATTTCTCGCATTTTGTCTTCATTAGTATACGAAGTCTTTCCCCTATACGTTCACGTTCTCGTATATACTTCTCATGTAATCTTTCGGTGTTCTCGATCAAGAGCGTTCTTTTCATGAGTACAGCTGGTTTGTCGTCCACGCTCTCCCACTCTTCTGAGGTCTGAGGAAATAAAACAAGTGTAACTGTTACACGTATCAGTCTATAGTAAACCAAACGGTAACATTTTGAAACGGTCGTATGTTCTACCATAGGTAATAACACATCGCTGTGATGATATCCATCGTCGATCGTGTAAAGCAGTCCTTTCTCATGCACGTCCACAAGCGTACGTGCCACTAAAAACAATTCGTACCCATCATAGCCGTACACCGGTCCCCTTTTTTATTCGAATAACACGAGGTGTGTGCACATCTCATACGGCGTCCCTGTTGCGTAACCGATCAGTGACAAGTTTTCGAACGTGTTCAGATACCATTGAGTGCAATCCTCCAGTTCACACGGACTGTGTTCGCGACCGATTTGCGTCACAACGTCTTCTACGGTTTCGTGTCCTTGTTTCATCACAACGTTACTTTTGTGGTAATAGGACTTCTCAGGATGTATCACTCCTTTTTCGAGGAGCTCGGTACGACTATGCGCCACTAAATTAAACTTGATCCCATCAAACCCATGCATCTTTGAATCTTGCAATTCGAACAGTAGCAAGTGTTCACACGGTCGGTAAGGAGTTTTTATCGCGTATCCGATGACATTCAACGAGCTGTGCGATTGCATGTAATGCTTAGCATGGTACAAAATGTGCTCTTGTGTCAACATGTCTAGTCCGTACGTTTTGGTTATAATATCCGTCAACGTTTCGTCGGGTTGTTTCTGGACGACTTCACATTTGTAATATATGGGTTCGTACATTTGTTCGCAAGTGTCGGCTATATCCATTGCTGCCGGACGATACGTTGCTATGACTATACTTCTCTTTAACGCTGTGTCACAGACAACGATTTGCTTTGTGTTCAACTTTTCCTACCCGAGAATTATCCTTTGTGTATTTCTTCAATTGCGGGTAACTTGACTAGTTGCTCGTCTGAACGAGTACTTTACAAATGGTATTATACTTGTGACACAGTAATTGACAAGTAAGCCATTATGGATAGTTATGTTTGCGTGCTGAACGTGTGCCTAATGTCACATTCATCACTTAACACAGTGTTCATTGTTATAACAACGGTCACGCTTAAAACGTCAACCCTCGTATAAATACAAGCATCATGTACATAAACATTGTTAACTCCACACAAAGCACTGATAACATACATAATCATCTGTACAATGATACGGACTCTGGTGTACACTCGGAATTGCAGAAAACTTCCATCGATTCGTACGAAGGTGACAAACGCGACGTTAACCTAGATGATCACCATGAAGCTCATCAGAGTAACACTCGTGGTTCGCGTATTAGCTGGCATTGCTCGAAACAAATGCAGCTCACATTTATCTCTATAGGTGATAGAACTAGTATCTGGTTTTGTCCAGTGTTCTGCCCCACATGTGAAACGTACGTGAGGCCAACCGTTACATTCAGATGTGGATTATATGCAAGATCTGTCTCATGTTTGTTGCTTCTACTTGGATATATATTAGACCACACATTCTCCTTATACAGTATGTGCTTTCTAATTATGTTCTTTGTCACTCCCACCAGCCTGGATGTTGTCTTTACCCAGTCTGTAGAAAACATTACCTGGACGAGGTTTATTACTGTCCTCTATGCCATAATACTTTGTACATGATTGTAAAGCGACCGTTACAGACACGCCAACAGCTTTTATCAGCTTTTACTCTAACGTGACATTGTCAGTGCTTGTATTGTATTCAGTAAAGAAACAGACATTTCAACAGTTTTGGTGTGTTTATTATTCAGAAACATGTAACTATACACTGTGCTCAATGAACAGTACAAGATGAACAAAGGGTGCACATACGCAAATACGATGAAGTATTCGTATTGACAAACATATCTACATGTAATATCCCGCCGGCGTGTTGTAAGAGTTCACGCTCTTGTTCATTTGATCGTGAGGCGTGACCTGATAACCCGTCACAATGTCCGGGTATTCCAACACGGGTTGTCTCGTGGATATTTTGTGTGTTCCTTTCAGAATGGTCGCAGTCAATATCATGCTGATCACATATAATATGTATATGATAATATTGAATACCACAATCGCACATTCCAAGCTGTGCAGACGGTTGACGTCGGTGGTCAAGGGTCGATACAGTAATTCCATACATCCTGCTATTATTGCCATGAAAAGCTCTACGTTCATCATAACTAGACACGTGAGAACGGTTCTAGTGCTGCTCGATTCGTTGGAATCCGTTTTACGTTTGCTTTTGGCCGCAAAGTAACTGAGCACGATACTGACCACCATAGCAAGACACCCCAGAATTACAATGGCTATACCGGCGTGAATGTCCGCGTACTTGATAGCGTTCGCATCTTACGTGTTAGAGTTTTGCTGCGTCGCAACCTTTCTGGATTTGTGCGTGTCGTTGATGAAGTACAAGACGTTATTAGGTACGGTGAGAAAACCGACCATCAGCGACGTGATCACGGCTATGGCTGCACCCAGTTTCCCTTTGAAATAAACGGTATTCAGAGCCGCTACAGGTCCGAGTTTTCCTGAGAAGAATTCCTTTCCCGTGGACATCATGGAATTCAACCCCGTTCTTTTTCTGTTCATCGCTGTACACAATCGTATTTCGCATACACAGTTTACTTACGAGCGACGGTTATTGCGCTACGTACACAAACGTTGTTTTGTAACGCCGCTCGAACAGTGCGCCATTAATATCATGAAGCTTCCCGATCCCGTTATCGTGTTTCGTCGCTCTAAGGACGCGTTGTACGCTAGGTCTCACCTAGATCATCGTTGGTACGTTGTGCAAGGCGTTACGAGAACTCTGTTGACGTTGAAGTGTACAAGAGCTCGCAACCGCACGTCCAGTTACAACATGATAGTCTTATACGTGAAGATGACGGAGCATCGACACAGATGAGTTCAGCACAATGCAGATTGGCTTGCAGAATACTTTAGAAAACTGAACATGCCAATATGTAAGACGCTACCATTCGCAAACGCGTTCGCAACGTTGCTCACGCGTAAAATGCCTCCGAGTCTAACTGCGTGTAGACATCTGTGGGATACGCTTTGCGTTTCGTCCTGCATCGGTATAGCTGTCGACATTGAGTGTAAGGAGGTGTACAAGGGCAAAAGCAAAATGTCCAACGTGGGGCCCATGTCTCGGTTGGTTCTAACGCAGTTGGAAGGTTTGCTTTTGGTCCAGTTGTGCGCGGGTCTGAAAGTAGCCGGTATAACCACACCGGACGCTGTGCTCAGCGCCAAGGGTCTGTACACCTATCACAGTAGATGCGACAAGGGCTGCAAATCGCTCATCACGCAATCTAGTTCATACACAGAGATAGACATGGTAACGTATGATACCGTCACCAAGTCTATCGTGTTGCTAGAGCTCAAGACCAGACATAACAATCTGTTAAACAGGGCCACGCTGTTTCGCTACAACACTCAACTGTGGCTCAGTTGGCTGATGTTTTCGCTCACGTATCTGAGCGTGGCAGAGCGCACGTCTGCTTATCTAGTCGTAATCTGTCCCGGAACGAATCACGTAACCGTTATACGTTGTACACGACCCAATTTAAGTAGTAGCCTACGAACCAAGTTTCCGTGGAGTCGCTGTTTCTGTCCGCAGGTGCTCAGCGCATTAGCTCCTACATGCAGCAATATGAGAGTAAACCAGTGATCGCACGCCAACTCGAGGTCGTGCGCTTCCTTCGACAAAACCGACCTGTGTTATAGAAATATGCGATTCAATCAATGTAAGCACGGAGCGGTGTACGACAGTTCCATCACCGCGGCCGCAGAAACTCGTCCCCCATGCGCGTCCGTGACACGCCGAGTCTCGCGCGTATAGTCACGCATTTCGAAAGCGGCAAACAAGCGACTCAAGTCAAATCCGTCGGAGTCGACTACTGTATAAAGGCACAGATCACAAGCCTCACACGTTCATTGGAACAAGGTTATCTAGTCTACTACATACGCAACCATGGGACTACAAAACAGAGCCTTGCATATGATGCTCGCAAATCCAACATTTTGTCCATTCGTACTGCTCGAGACACCTAAGCGATGGACGATCGTGGATCACCTGGTGATCATATACAAAATAAAAGAGAGCGACTACATTGAACACGATTCGGAAGCGTCCGTGAACAACATGGTACGAAGACTGACCGCTTTGTACATGGCGGTATGCGAGAGTTCTGAGTATCTCATACTGCTCAAAGACGGTCACGGTGCGAAAAAGCTATCCGTTAGCAAGACACGCAACAACCGAACGATTCCTCCTCAGATCACGTTCTACAAAAAGCATTCCGCTGTGATAGAATACGCGACACTGCGCATGTTATGCGACGCGGGTCTGAAAGATAGAGTGTATTTCATAACTGGCTCCGAGCAATCTCACCTCTGAGAAAAACACACGTCTTGCGTTACGCTACACCGTATGCACTTAGACAAACACACAGCTCTCGACTATAATGTACGAAAGGCTTTGAACGAATCGTCGCAACTCTCGAGTCACGCCATGTACAATCGTAAAGCCCCAGGAACACACGGCGTGTTTACGTTCACGTTCGCCAACCCGGACAATCGCGAGTATTCCACCGTTGCAAACGCATCGACACGATGCGTAAGCACAGAGGCCGACACGCTCATGGTCGAGCTGGCGAACGAGCTGCACGGTCCCACCATGATATGTACGCTGGATTCAGACTTGGTCGCGATAACGACCGCTGTCGCGCATACAGATGTAATTCTTAGGTTGGATAACATGAGTTACACATGTGGGAAAAGTATGTTTTTATCGCACTTCCAAGACCTCGTACATCAAGCGGCGCAGCCTACGGATACATCGGACGAACTAGATCTCGGGTCGACGGAAAACAGATGGTACGCGTTTTGCGACATCTCACCCGAGCAAACGTTTCTCGCGAAAGACACATACGAGCTGCACAAGCACTGGGAACATACAATACGAAGTTTGGCTAGAGCGTCCGAACGAGACGTGGCGTACGCTTTGTATCGATAGGGAATACGAGGCGAGTTATACGCAGAATTGTTAGACAGCGTGTTTAGCCGACCAGAGCTCAACGATACCACAGAACTATCAGAATACATCGTCGATGTTTCGACCGATTACAAATCCGGAGTTCTCGCCTCCGAGTTAGTGTTCCGACGCATATTCGAAAGGATCGCGAAGGACGACCGCGCAACGAGTACCAAACATAAAAGTGACACGTTAGAACGCACGGACGATGCGCACGGATGTGACAAACAACCCCAGTTTTCAAGGTGCATTTTGACAAATACGAATCTAAAGATAACGAGGAACAATCTTCTCCCCGTGTCGGCTTTACGCGCTACACTCGCGTCAATAAGCTGTACAGAACACATATGATGCCCTCCTACACATACGGTAGATATCTGAGAGTGTGTGCTTCGGGGCCTTATTTTTACATGCGCGTTAAACCAGAATTGAGAGAGGTTTCTACGCTAACGAACGCTCACCTTATGTTCATGATATTGTCCGGTACAGATTACACGTACAGGTTTCCGGGTTTGGGTTCGAGCAAGTTGATGAGAGCAGCCGCTAACCAGCGCTTCCGCGAATGGTGTACGGAGTTGATTTTGACATGGTCTCGAGATCGGATACCGACGAACGCAGAGTTACACACTTGCGCCATGAAACTCGGCACTTTGACGGACGTTCCCGAAAGACAACTGTGTGCATGGACCGAGACCTGCACAGTCGCGTGTATGAAAAGTATGAAATACGTGTACGAGTTGTGGACGCTGCAGAATCCTATGTACGGACCCGATTACGGGTTCGAGGAGTGCTGACGCGCGATTCTGGGTTATTGAGTCGCAGTGCTCCGTTACCCTCGCGATTTGACTACTCACATTATTTACTCCCGTTCTCCGTTTCGGTTGTTCGCACTCGAGACTCAAACACGTTTTGTTAACCGCACATGATACGTTCTCAGCAAAATGCATGGGATATGAAGTAGAAGGTTACAAGGAAAGCCGTTACCTGAAGAAACATTGGCTACATCGGTTTCGGATGAGCCGTGTAGCAAAAATATCATAAACACTCTCAAGCGCAAAATTCTCGAACTCAATCAAGCGTTGGCCAACGAACGAAAGGCCGCACGAGAAAGAAACGAACAGGTGCAAAGGCAAAGCTGCGTACAATGTGACTGTGAAAGAAATACCGAAAGGCACCCGGGTAAAAATACAGGGGCGGTCGAAGTTAACACACTGGAATACGATCGCGTAACATGCGAACTCGCGTTGTATAAAAATGAATTGGACAAAACTCGAAAGGATCTGATTCAAGCGCGACAAGACCAAGACACCTTAAGGTTAGCTGTTCTCAAGACTCAGCGGTTTGACACGCAGCCGGCCGAACACTCCAATCTCGCTCCCGCTACCAGCGACCAGAGAATCGAACGTGTTGGAAAACACTATCTCGCGGTCACATTACCGGAGGACTACATGTTCGGACAAGGCGAATTCATCACGCCGTCTCGCGTGTTGCACAAACTGTTCGAAGTGCGGGTGGTAGCGAAGATCGCCACCGGCTTCACTGTGCTCCTCGAGAACACTCACATCTTACTGGCAAATTTAGAGCCCGAGTGGTACCAACAGTTTTTCTTCCATTCACGCAACGGTTCGCCTCGAATGACCGGCCATCGAATCGACAGCGACGAATTCGCTTGGTTGTTGTTTGAGTACGGAGCGCATTCGCTTATGATAGAAATCCTGGCCACGCATCAGTCCTTGCTGATGAGCACGGGTAAAGGAGGTATCACGACACTCGCGTTGAACACGAACAAGGCCATGTACGGTTCATACGTTTCGTTGTTCAGGGAAACCGTTACGAACGCGCACCCGCGTTTTGTAAAAGTGCGAGATCGCGTGTACCAGGTGTATTGGGACGAAAGTGGCTGTTACGTCCCCGTCGACAAAGGTTTGATGCAGCACGCTCGACCTGAGCCCGACCGCAACGTTTCTGCCATTCGTAACAAGGTACTACGTTCCATCCTAGAAAACATCTAGCTGCCGGCTCACATCAACACGCCCGCTAGTTTGTGAACGAACATGTACGACACCGATCTGTTTAAACTGGGTGCGTCTCTCGAGGATTTTATTAAAACCCTAGAAAACGCAAGTACGCTCGTAACGAAAATGCCCTACGCAAAACGAGAAGATCCTCAACCGTATAAAAGACCAACGCAAAGCGATAAGTTACATAGACGAATAATGTTTCTCAAGAACCGTAAACCGGCGTCGTAAGCTGATCAAATCCGTATCCGTGTAACTATGGACTCATTGAAGAATGGTGCACGAGAGCTATGTTGGCAATGTCGATGTACGGCCAAAATGAATGGGTGTGAAGAATGATCGAATTACACGTCACGCAACGCTCCGATATGAAAATAGCGCTGCTGAGCGGAGACGCCGGTTGCGGTAAATTGTTCGCCTTGTCCAAACTGATGGAAACTCTTAAAGAGATGGAAGTGAGCGTAATCAAGTGCGCTACGACGAACAAAGCGGCATCGGTGTTGAGAGTCTTGCTCTTCTCATACCGTCTTAACCTTGCATAAAGCGATGGTGTTCAAGAAGGAACTCCTCAACGACAACCTTACACTCGATGCCTTCATATCCGCGTATCAGAACATGTACGCGTTACCTCTGGCACGCTACAATGCGTTATGTGAACGTCAGGACGTTTGTCAACGAGAGCCGTTGAACGTACGCCATTTGTGCGCAATGCTACACCCTAAGGTGTGCGCCGTGTGCAGTAAACTATTTTTGAAACTACGTTCTCGAAAGTATCGTGACCAGGAGCCCTTCGGCGAGGCGCCCCCGTTCCTCTGTGTCAACGTTGTGATCGTGGACGAGTATGGACTGTTGACATTCACTCACTTAGAACGTATGCTAGCGTGCGTACGTTTGTTTTACGGACCTCACAACAGCCCTCTGATAATATTTGCGGGAAGCGTGTCTCAACTACAGCCCGTCGGCTCGCATCCTCGTCTGTGGGAGAACGAACGTTTCGAACGCATGCTCGACTCTTCGACGCCTTTGTTAGTCAACAGACGCCAGTTCAGCGATCCCAGATATGCCGAAGCTGTCACTTATCTATAATGCAACATCGTAACAGAGGAAACAAAATCAATATTCGCGTCGCAAGTCCGAGTCGACGAGAGCGACATGATGAACCCTGCGTACGAGCCAGACAAATTGTGAATATTCCACCAAGACAAGCAGCAGAGGGAGTACACCAATGCGTATCTGAGACGAGTCGGGGTAAAATTGAAGAAAAGTTCCTGAGCGTCGAAAAAACCCGCAACGCGAACAACGGAATCAGAGGCTGGTTCGACGTGCTGAAGCAGGCTGCGCAAGCTCACCCGAAACTATTCGCCGTGTCGCCGTATCAAGAGAGTAAACGTTCCGCGTTACGAGACTACATGACAATCGATAGACTTTGGGTCGGCTGCAAAGTTCAACTAGTGTGGGGCATGGACGTGAACGGTATGCGACCCGTCACCGATTCGGGCGCCGCACCTTTCGTAGTGTAGTGAGATACCTCCATGTCCAATCCTCTCCCAGATGATCTTCTGGTGGACAGAACTGGTAATCCCATTAATTTG
>JARVGQ010070339.1:0-10235 GCA_031762355.1 Hypsolebias martinsi | reverse complement strand
GGCTGGCTGTTCACAGAGTGCTGTGTCCAAGCATATCAATGGAAAGTCTAGTGGAAGGGCAAAATGTGGCAGGAGAAAATGCACCAGCAAAAGAGATAACCATGGGCTTTGGCGGATTATCAAACAAAGAAGATTCCAGAATCTGGCAGAGATCCAGAAAGAGTGGAATGAGGCGGGAGTCACATCTTCAACAATCACCACATTCAGATGCATCCGGGAGATGGGCTACAACTGTCGGGTTCCTCGGGTCAAGCCACTTCTGAATCTGAGCCAACGTAGGAAGCGTCTCAACTGGGCCAAGGAAAAGAAGGACTGGACCGTTGGCCAGTGGTCCAAGGTCCTCTTTTCTGATGAAAGTAAAATGGGCCTTTCATTCGGAAATCAAGGTCCATGGGCTTGGAGGAAGTGTTACATCTACTAACCTTTTAATACTTGGTGATTTTAACATCCATTTTGATGATCCTTCCTGCCGCTTTGCAGCTGAATTTCTTCAACTTTCGGATTGCTTTAATTTAAAGCAGCATGTTGATGTTCACACACACACCAGGGGGCACACTTTGGATCTGATTATCACAGAGTCAGCTCTTGCCAGTAATGTGACTGCACGCGATCTTGGTGTCTCTGACCACAAGGCCATTTCTATGGAGCTGCCCTTTCCAACTAAACAGTGTAAACAAAAGTGACAAATCTCTTTCAGGAACCTGAAAATCATTAATCCAGATATCTTGGCAGCAGACCTTCAGCACAGCCTTACTGTTCATGCATCTTCACTTAGTGAGTCAGTAGACTTCTACAATAAAGCCCTGAGTGATCTTTTGGACCTGCATGCACCTGTTAAAACTAGAGCTGTCAGCTTTACTCGTTCAGCTCCCCGGTACAATAATGAGCTGAGACACTTGAAAACGGTTGGACGTGCCCTTGAGCGTCGATACATCAGCTCTGGACTCACTGTTCATAAGCAGGACTATTGGGAGCATCAAAAGATGTATGCAAAGGTCCTCCATGAAGCACGTTCCAACCACTACTCTGCCATCATTAACAACAGCCCTGGGAACTCCAAACAACTTTTTTCCACAGTAAATTATCTCCATCAACCCAAAACCTCCTCACTTACAGAAACAACTGATGAACATTGTAATAATTTTATGGACTTTTTCCATAACAAAATTCCCATCATCCTGTCAGCCCTGATAAATTTGATAGTTTCACCTGTACCATTTTACAAGCCCCATAACAACCCTCATATTCTTTGATGTTTTACATCAGTCTCCGAGCAAGCGGTGACAGCTATTATCAAAGGAATGAAATCCTCTTCTTGTACCCTTGATCCTTTCTCCACTGCTCTGCTGAAAAGAAATATGTCTTTCATCAGTCCTTTGATCACATTTGTGATAAACCTCCATCCAAACTGGTTTTGTCCCACCTATCTTGAAAATAGCAATCATCAAACTTCTTCTTAAAAAGCCCACCTTGGATCCAGCCCATCATGTCATCCATAGACCTGTTGCCAACCTTCCATTTTTGTCCAAAGTGCTGGAAAAACTTGTGGCAGCCCATCTACATGACCACCACACCACTAAGTAATAGTGTAAATAAAAAAAATAAATAGTTACAAACCTTTATTTGTAAAAAGTTATAAACTGGTAGTTGTACAACATAAACCAGAGCACTGTTTTGAGAATTACATAACTTTTCTTTAAAAACTAACAGAGTAATTTTAAAAACAGTCTTTAAAACAATTGTAGTTTTGTCAAGTTATCTTCCTGAGCTTATTATTGCAGCTGACCTTTGCAATTTTCAGCTATTTTATCTATTATGTCCTTGACAATATGACAATAAAAAAAATGACAATAAATAAAGATCTGACTCTGACTGACTCTGACGGTGTTAGAGAGCGGGACAGTTTTCATTTTATCCACTGCATGAGCCCTGTCACACATCAACTCTTCAATTTTCAGGCAAGTGGGTTTCAGAAGGTTTATCCAACATTGTGCAGATTTTTAGCATTATCAGTTAAAAGTGAACACTCACAAGATGCTTCTGTAGCTCTGTGCAAATCACTACCTGCTCTTTCAAAGGCTTTCTGATGTCACCTGTTTGTTCCTGAAAGTATTCCTGACTTTCATCATCACCAAGACCAGACCTATTGGACTGTTCAGATTACTGTACTTACCACTGCAGGTGATGGGACATGAATGCTGGCAACAGAGCGGGGAGATATGTGATTGGCTAAATGGCAGAGAACGACTCCATCCATCAGAGCAGCTCCAACATCGTCTGGAAGCAACACCTTCAGTCTGGACTCGATGTTCTGCACACAGGAACAAGAAACCAATCACACTGCTGTCCTCCGGGTGTTTGATTTTAATTTTAACTTATACATATTTACAAGATGCTAATAATAACTGCAACACACTCTACACTGATTTGCCACAACAATATGACAATACGTATAATAATACTGGGAGGTTTCATCTCAGTGGTATTTAGAGAGTTTGGAGGCCAGAAACTTGATGTAATGTTTGGTAAAAGGGTGAGGGTGACGTTCTGCTTCAAGAGGAGGAGTTCAAGTATCAGATTTTGTTCACGAGTGAGGGAACGTGAGAAGGACAGATGGATTGGTGCAGCTTCAGCAGTATTGCAGACTCTGGGGTGGTCTGTTGTGGTGGAGAGAGCTGAGATCTTTGTTTACTAGTCAGTCCTGGACCTACCCTTAGCTATGGTCATGAACTCTGGGCAGTGAAAGAAAGAATGAGATTAGGGATATGGGCAGTCAAAATGAGTTTCCTCTGTAGGGTAGCTGGACTCTTCATTAGATATAGGTTTAGAAGTTCAGTTATACAGGAGAGAATAGGTGTACGGTCATTGCTCCTCCACATCCAGAGGAACCAGTTGAGGTGGTTCAGGCATCTAGTAAGGATGAACCCTGGACGCCTCCCTAGAGAGGTACTCCGGGCATGTCCAACAGGGAGGAGACCCCATGGAAGACCCAGGACATGCTGGACAGACCACATGTCTTGGCTGGCCTGGGAACACCTTGGATTCCTCCCAGAAGAGCTGGAAGAGATGGACCTAGACATGTTTTCTATCTTAGGAAAGCGCTCTCTGGTAGGATTGGAGACACTCGCAAAAAAGTCAAAAAGAGTTCAAGATGGATTTAAGACAACAACCATGTGACTATTTTTAGAGAAAACATATTGAAAAAATTTTAAGATGTTCAAAATTCAACCAAGAAGACTGTGAGCCTGTGAGACAAAAGCCTCACATGTTGTGAGATAATCTGGAGGCTCTCTGACGAATGCTGCTCATCAACAGTCGAAGCTCAGCGAGTCACTATTTTAAAACAGATGCAGGAGTTTGACATTTTAGAAACCATAAACATATTAAAGTAAAGATGCTGCTCCTCCACATCGAGAAGAGTTAGTTGAGGCGCTTCAACCATCTGGTAAGGATGCCCCTGGACACCTTCCTAGGGCGGTGCTCTGGGTATGCCTGACTGGGAATAGGCCCTGGGGAAGACCCAAAACATGTTAGAGAGACTAGAGAAATGTCTGGACCTCCCTACTCAAGCTGCTGTCCCCGAGATCTGACTCCAGAACAAGAGGATGGGCAGGCGGGTGAACGGATGGATAAATGGATGTGCCAACAAAGGAAGTGAAAGGCTGCAAAGATTGTTCCTAAGATGCTAATATGCCAAAACCACAACCTCTGTTTTGTCTGAATTTAAAAGCAAAAATTGGATGTGTCAGGTTTCCTGGATAAATATATCAACAGTGTTGAAATACAAATATTTCCCATGGTGCCTTTTAACTTTACCTAATGGAAAGATATATAAAGTGAAGAAATTGGTCCAACCACTGAACCCCGAGGAACTCCATAACTACTCTGATGCATGACAATTCATTATTATATAGGTATATTTCTGGTTGGAGGGGCTATTTGCTGCATTTGGTTGATAAACACACAAGTTCCGGTACCTTTTGTTTGAATGCAAGAGTCCATATTTTCCAAGAAAACACTGTGCTGTCAAATGACTCACCCCACATGTTTAAGCTCATAAAAAATACACACTTTCCAGAAACTACTTGATCAGAATAACTCTCCAGCTGTGGGAGATTCAACACAACTTGTAAACAGCAGTGAGGCAAACCACAGTTATAATTTATTTTGGCAGATTACTCATTTGATCCCCACCAGTCCAGCAGTTCAACATGTTTGCTCCTGCAGGCATGGGTGGACACACGTCAAATGGAAAAGGTTTGATTGGAACATTGTTTTCTTATCTGATGGCCTGATCTATTATCAGGAACGTGCAAAGAAGCTAAAAATGTGGCACGGTAATGCATTCTTGGCTCATGCAGGATGACGAACACATCCTTGTTTGTATTTTAATAAACTCAGAGATACTATCATTGCTTGCAATGATTTTATGAGGAACCAGTGAGTGATATGCTTAATAATTTTGGGCTATGTATCGCTTTCCTCCCTATTTTTCTTGTTTCTTTTGTTCTTTTTACATTTGCAAGTTTGTGCGTTAAAAACACTGGAAAGCATAAAACTTCATGATAATGACTCACCATTGTGTGTCAGAACTGTAACCACATTTCCACATTTTCCTCAAAACAGCTCTGCCTGGATTTAAGTCTATCAATTAATCTCAGATTTTATTCAAATCTTTAACATCAGTCTATTAAAAAAAAACAAAAAACAAGTCACACTAAAAGGTGCTGAAACAGTAAATCTTATTCAAAACAGTTTAGGAAATTTCTCTTTTAGTTTTATAGTTTATTGAATTCTAGTGCCAGACCGTAACTATTACAGCTAGGCCTCCAATTAGAATGTAATGTTGTAAAATTCTAATAAAATACTAACGCCAAAGACACAGATCCACAGTGTGATTTCATCACTTTATCTTCAGTTTTGCATTTAGAACGCCACTGACAGGAAGTGCCTCTCCTGTTTTTCATCCATCAGGTACAACATCTGACTGACGGTGTCATTTTTAAACAGCCAGTAAGAACAACCTGAACGTAAACACCAGTCCAACACTAAACAGAAAAAAAAAAAAAAACCCAACAACAATAGGACATTATGAAAAAGTCCACCTATATCATTCCCAAGATTACCCAGAAGTCCCTACAGCTCACAGTGTCTTGCGTCCAAGTACAACATGTAATTTCAATAACTCACACTGAAATTGAACAATAATTTAGGTAACGCGCTAAATCTAAATTTGGTATTTACCTTCATTTTTTTAGAGTAACCAGATTTTTTTTTATTACAGATTGCAAATGAATACATCACAAATCTTCACATGGTCAAAATATGGCCTAGAGGGGATTCCTGAAGGCTCAGTGTCCTGTGTTTTGACCCGCCCCCTCCACACCAGCACTGTGATTGGTTAATCTTCCAGTCAGTTATTAAACAAACTCATCCTGCAGAGCCTCTGACTGAGCTCAGCCTTCTCTCCTGACAGGGAAGTTCTAACAACTGAGAGCTCCTTCTGTCTCTACCTGGAGACAAAAATTTAAAACAATCTGATTGGATAACTGCATTTTCATGAATTTAAAACAATCTTGCTGAACTGCAAATTAGTTACCAGAAAGTAAGAGAAATTAGCAGAAAATGTGAAAAACTACATTGTTTTTTTGTTTGTTTTATATTAATAAATAAAAATTTAAATTCAGAATTTAAATGTATTTTATATGTGCAGAATTTTTAGGCCTTCTGTGAAGGCGTTGAAGGCCGAGAGAGTTCATTGCTGTTGGATTCTATTAAAACTGTAGATTTTATGTTTTTAGGCTAAAATTATGAGCCAAACTGCTCCCGGTAGGTTAAAGTTAGATTTCTGGATATAAAATCAGCTTATATAAGAATCAGCCATTTACCATGTTAATGCACGTTTTGACTGATGTCAAATAAATGACAGTTCTAACCCTTAATTGTAACTACTTTAATTGTAATCTGCTCAATCTGCTCAACACATTGAGACAACTGTGTCACATTTCAGCTGTCAAGAGTTTACTAAAACTCATATTACATAATTTACTTTCTCTGTCTTAATTCTTAGAAAGTCTCAAACATTTTTTTTCTCATTACATATTTACAATAACTCCCCCATAGGGACGATGATGTTGTAATGATCAGAGAAATCAGGTTTGCATTATCTTTGAAGGGGCACAATTTCATTTTATTCTCTTTTTATTACATTATAGATTATATATAGATATACTAATTTATTTCTGCAAGTTTGAAAACAACTCAAAAGCCGTTGGGGGAATTCCAAATCACAACTAGGCTGGTTGTCAATTTCAAGATTTGCCACGTTTTGAAAAAGCCTCTTGTCAAAAACAACACAGTTTATCAGTCATGCTGTTCCTGTGGCTTAAAACTGATTTTCTGAAGAAGACAGATAACAAAGTAGAAATTAATGTAAATGGTTAGTAAGAAAAACATCAGTTTCCGTGTGTTGCACAACATAGGCCGAGCAAAAGGAGACAAGTCCAGACAGTTGGGTACGTCTTAGTGGGAACACCCAGAGAGAAAACACTCGACATTTAGAGTTCACTACGTTACTTGAAGGAGTAAACGCTGGAACACGACCAGGGTTTGGCAGGCCTTGCTCTTAGTGTGAGTCATGAAGAATAACAAGACGTAAACAAGCTGTGAGGTGTCCGACCTGCCGTAGGAGTCCGATCTGCTCCAGTTCCTCCCGCAGGTGCTCCATCTTCCTCCTCATGGTGAAGCTGGGGTCTGTTGAGCTGAAGTCCTGACGGTTTCCTTTGCTGAAGGCTGGATTGGTAAATACAGAGTGCTGTCATGAGTTCCAGATAAAACACAGTGAAATGTGAAAACCAAATAAAGAGCAGTTAAAAACAGTCAGGTTGATGTTGGTGCAGGTGAGGACTGTTTCATTTCAGCGGGATGGGAGTTTGTTACAATTTAAACCATAACTAACCCTACAGTGACACTGAAGCAGGGTCTGCTTATCTTTATTCTTTTTAGATTAAAGTCCCCCAAAATAACTTTATTCTGTGAACAAAAAACTTAATTCATCCTTTATTGCTAGATGAAAATACATATTTCCTCCAGAATTGAATTATATGTTTATTTATCTGTTTGCATCTTAGCATGAGCGCCCTCATTGAAACTCAGATTCTTACACATTTTCAACAAGGACGCAATTATAAAACAGGAATTTTTAAGGATGCTGATGCAGAATAGATGTAGAAGCTGCCTGAACAGATATTTTGACTCCAATTTTTCAAAATGTACTTGTGGACATTTGGAACAGGAAACCATTTGTCACTCTGCTCTGACTCAGACAAGCTAGTACATAAATAAAATAAAGAACTCCCTCTGCTCTTCTCCACAGTGGAACTCCTACCACTTGAATATTTGAACCAAAAACATTTTACTTACATTCTCTGTTCAATTTCAGTCCAGACAAACACTCACCTGCAAAACTACAAACATTCACTAATCAAATCACGCAGCGATGGGGGACATCATCATACTGCTTGCTTATCTGAAATGTTGTTTATGGAAAAGGAAAAAAGGCCTATGACTATTTGAAATGTTAGTTTTGATAAGAAAGAGCTTAATTATGGATATTTACAATATACTATATCTCAGTGCAGCCGTTACAATAAACAAACACATTTTTCACAGAATTTTAGAAAATTTTTAATAATTTTTTTCCCAACACATTCTCTTTTGTGGAGACGTAAAATGTAATTTTTACAAGTATGTTACATTAAACATGTTAAATTTCAAATCTGACAAGTTAGCAAGTTATTATGCCTAGGATGAATATTAGTGAAACAAGCTGTAAGCCGATGTCCCCTGTCAGTGAAGGATTTGAAGAGTAAATGTTTGTAGTTTATGAGATGAGTGTTTTTCTGGACTGGAACTGAACAGGGAATGTAGGTAAACCTTAATGTTTTTGATTCCAGATATTCAAGTGGGTAGGAGTTACACTGTGGAGAAGAACAGACAGAGGGTTTTTTTTTTTTTTTTTTTGCTTTTGCTTGTCTGAGAACAGATATGGAGCCACACACCAAATAGAAGTTTTTCAAGGTATCATGCTCACAAGAATAACTGGATGTGGAGGGACAGCAAGTATTTAGAGATAGCAGTGAGGTTTGATTATATGTCACAATGGCCTGCAACAGATACAGTAGTATCAAAGGAGCATGAGGAACATCAACGCTAGAAGTTCCAGTTAATCCGTAAAACATGGAGTTGAAATCCAACAATGTTCAGTCAGGTCATCTGGATGGTTTCTTTTGTTGCTGAGACGTTTCGTCCTTCATCCAAAGGACTTCTTCAGTCTGAGGAGCCCACCAAACCTAACTGAATCCCACAAACGGCTCACTCCCAGAGTGGGAAAAAAACAGTTTGCTGGTGATAAGGTGGCCTCTGGGGTCCGCCCTCTCCCCCATCAAGTCCTCTATAAGGCAGCCCATGCCAAAGTGGTTCAAAACACCAAAGTTCATGCTCATAATGTGCATGAACTTTGGTGTTTTGATGGAGTTGAAATGTTTTAATATCAGTCACATATGTTCATGTCTTCAGTTTAATGTGGCTGATTTGTGGGTACTGTATTTTGTGCTGTGGTTAAAAGGTTTTTGTGTTGCCTTCTTGTTCCACTTTTAAAGTTGCCAACCTCCTAAACATGATAATGCATACACTTTTTCCTTCACATACTGGAAATCTGAAGCTTTCGTCCTGAAGCAGTAGCATTTTTTTTCCCAGGGTGGTACAAATCACAAATAAGTAGACCATTTCTCATTTCCTACCGCACAAAGCCATCGAGGATAAAAATAATACATGACCAAACAAAGCTGTGCAGAAACAGTTCCACAGAAAAGCCTTCTCTACTTCCAGAGAAAGGCTAAAAAAAAAAAAAGAATTAGCTTAAGGTGCAAACCAAGCTCACATGGGCCTGGACTTACTTTGTACATGAACTGATTTGAATACACTGGTTATGTTTAAAGGACATGTGAGTGCATGAAAACTTAAAAGGGGGATTTCTTTCTTATAAGCATATTTCTGAAGCCCTTTTCAGAGAAATATAATCTGTAAAAGTATGCAAGCATGCATGGCCATAATAGGGTTTTTCCACATGACTTGATAAATAAACATAACAACCCTGTTGAGAGACATTTATACACCTGAAACATAAAGGGTTGTGGAAAAAAAAATTACCTGATCTTGGCTTCAGTCCAAACACTGTCAACGTGGTGCTGAAATCAGCAAAGCACAGACTTGCCTGAGGACAAAAACAGCTTTTACTCTCAAAATACAGTACAGTAATACTGAAAAAAAGACGTGATGGTGCAGGAGTGTCTCAAACTTACCTCAGAATCGTCGTTGCTGCTGGAGCTTTTACGAGCGCTCTGACACTTGTACTGCAAGAAGAAAAGACGAGCACAACTTTACGATGATTGTATGCTAATTGTGTAATTGTCTCAGCTTTGACAGGTGTTTGACTTTGGTCTAACTTTATTTATAGCTAACTTTATTTATTTTAGCATAATATTGCTAAAATTAGAAACAACTTATCTAAAAATCAGGCAGAAAACGGGTTCATGCATCCATTGTGTATCTGTTCCTCTCAAACCCAGCCGGTCAAAGCAGATGATGTAGGCGTTGTGGTTTTGTCCTCAGGTATTGTGTTCATGTCTGTGTTTCCCTGATCCTCCGTTTATGTCTCTATAGGGTTGGGGTTTCTTTGGTGTCTAGCCCCATCTTGTGTTGTGCTTGTGTCCTGCGTCTCTGTCTCCTGGCATCTGTGATCACTCACAGGTGTCTTCACGTTGTTTGATTGGTGTTTCCCTCTATATAAGTTTGTGTCTCTGTGTTAGTCTTTGTCCAGGCATTGTCTACTGCTCACTCTTGATGACCTGTCTGTTTTGTAAGTACCACCTGTCCATCCTTGTTTGTTTTTGCTGCCTGTCATCTCTTTTGTTTTGTTACTAAATACTTTATTTATACAGGCTGTCCTCGAGTTACGAACGGGTTCCAGACCTAAGGACCGTTCGTAGGTCCATTTTGCCGTAACTCGGAACGCCGGCCACATGGTGCCGTAAGTCCGGATTTTCGGCCGTAACTCAAAACCGAAAGCACATGGCAGCCGTAACGGCTTTTTAAACATGTTATTTACAACCTAAAACAATGCCAGCACACATTTTGTGCCTCTAAAATGTATTTTAAAGCTGCTAGCTTGCTAA
>JARVGQ010070324.1:0-10241 GCA_031762355.1 Hypsolebias martinsi | reverse complement strand
TACTCCGGTTTCCTCCCACAGACCAAAAACATGCATGTTAGACTGATTGGTAACTCTAAATTGTCTCTAGGTGTGAGCGAGAGAGTGAATGGTTGTTTGTCTCTATGTCCCTGTGATGGACTGGATATCTGTCCAGGGTGACCCCTGCAAACTGAAATGGCGTGTAAAGATTATGGATGGATGGAATATTCAAGTTAATGATGACAGCACAGAAAAAAAGTTTTGAGTTGTCAAAACTTTCCCTAAAAGAGTGCAGACTCGTCTTATTCCCACAAAATATCCACTTCTGTTACAGTTCATTAATCAAAATGCAGACATCCAGAGGTGTCTTCTCTCACCCGGTGGAACTGCTGGAAGACGTATTTATTTTTTTCTTAAATCACTCAAGGGTGCAGGGAGTTCACCTCCACACTACCACTGGCATAGAATTTATTTACGTTCAGAAGAGTTTTCTTCAAATCGAAACAAAAGTTGCGTCTTTAAAACGTGTCGCACGCTTTGTGGACCAAAGTGTTGGGCCACAGATGACCCCCCGTTTTACAGCCCACAGCTTCTACTTTCCCATAAGGTCTTGCTTCTGAGGGAATTCATGGTCATTTATTTTGTAAATCATTTATCGGTGACACTGATGCCAGGCAAGAACTTCTGTTCTCTCATTTTCAGTTTGACCCACGTTCATCTCAGAGGTTTCTGCTGGTTTGTGGTGTTTTTCTTTCCTGTTGTGGTTACAGAAGGTTCGGAGAGCGCTTTTGGTGTGTGTTGTGGGGTGGGGCTTCTTCTCTATGACAGCCCCCGCTTAGCTGATCAGCTGATTACCACCAAGATTCATTGTTGGTCCATGAGTCTGCTCACAACCGTCCTGGTACCCTTGCGAGGGCGTTGTTTGCTGGTGATCCAGTTCTGATCCCTCTACGCCAATCCTTCTTATACCGACATGTTTGAGCATCTCCACTTCTGGAAATCCTTTTGGACTTTTGGAAGAAATCAACACCACCTGGACCTCCACCTGCCTGCCCGCTCCACTGCCTCGCTCTGTCCTTGTTTGGTATCATTACTGCCCTGCTTTGGATCCATACCGCCTACCTTCTCTGGATTCCTGGAACCCTCCACCTCTCATTCGAAACCTGAAACAAAGACAACATCTTTAAGCCTCAGTTCTATGAATAATATCCATCCATCCATTATCTTGTACCTGCTTCTTCCATCCAGTGTTTTTATTTACGACTCACCTCTGCTAACCTCCCAGCCATTTCTCCACCCTCAGACGAACACAGCCAACATGCTCCTGTCATAATAAAACTCATTCTGACCTTTATCTCTTGTCTGAAGTTCTTGGACACTCAATCAAGCCATGCCTTCAAAGCCTTGCTTTGTGCACTGGGGTCATGTTTGGAACGAAGAGACTTTCCCCAAAGAGACGACGCTAAGTTTGAAGCATGGCACTGTCCAAAACGTCTTTATATCCTGAAGCATGAGGATTTGCCATCACTGAAGATGAGCGACCAGTCCAACCCTTGACTGAAAGACCTTGTTCTTTTTCTCCTTGTTTTTCATCTGGCTGTTCCCTCCACAGTGAGTCATCCTTCTATCTCACGATGTCCTCATTCCAACTACCTCCATGTCCACTCTAATTGTATCCATACATCTCCTCTGTGTCTTTTTCCTGGCAGCTACATTTCTAACAACCTTCTACCAATATACCCACTGTCCCTCCTTTGGACATGTCCACATCATCTCAGTCTGGCCTCTCTAATTGGCTGAAGCACCTGAATTTAACAGGGAACAGGTGGAGTCAAACACTCTTGGCCATGTAGTGCATCTTCTACATAACAAATACGTTCGGTGACCTGATAACTTCTGCTGTTTACGGTTCAGTAGCACTGATAGTTGAGTATTACTTTCCATTCCGTTTTTCTGTCCGCCTGTCTCATTAGGAGTTCTGCAGGAAATGACAGACACATGTTTGTTTGAGCCTTTGGCAGGAGTTTCAACATTTTTTTGTGATTGTGTTTCTCTTCAAACTCCATATACGTACTGGCGTGTTGTCAGCTTAGATTATTTCAGAAGTGCTGTAAACCCCAAATTAATGTTAGCTTGGATATAATTTTTTATTTTTATTTTTGGCAGCAGCTGTATTGACATTTAGTTGTTGTTTTAATAATATTTACAACCCTATCAACAGTTGTACAGTTTAGATACCAGGATGGAGGTTGCATTATCTCCTGTTGTTCCGCGTTTGTGCTATTGGTGCATTATTGACCCAAATAGATACCATTTACATTTTACATGCATTAATTTATCATCTGCTTATAGGCTGTTCATGGTTATTCATGTAGTAACAGATACTTTATTTAAATGGCAGCGCTACAGGATGTCATTTTAGATTTATTCGGTGTCACTCTGCTGAATGTATCCCTCCTCGATTCGTTCAGAGATACGGAACGAGAGATGACATTTAAATACAGTGCATTGAAAATGTCAAGGCCCACGGTTCTTTTCCTTAAAATGAAAACAAATAGCTGACGAGTGATTTTGGTTGGCATCAGAGGCGAGAAGCTTTCAGTGTGTAAACACGACAGACAGGAATAATTGGTCAGCATTTGAATAGTGTCCATTTAACCAGGACTGATTTCTACAGAGCACATGAAAAGAGGCTTTTCTGTTCGGCCAGGCAAAATATGTTGTGGTGCATTTTACGTTTAATCATGAAACATGGGCTTTAAGGGCTTGAAGGTTCCCATCCATCATCCATCCATCTGTTCATCCATCTCTCATCCATCCATATGTTCATCTGTCACTTATTCATCCATCCATCCATCTCTTATCCATCCATCTGTTCATCTATCTCTCATCCATCATCCATCTATCCATCCATCTCTTATCATCCATCCATCTCTGTTCATCCATATCTCATCCATCCATCCATTCATCCATCCATCCATCCATCCATCCATCCATTCATTCATCCATATGTTCATCTGTTTCTTATCCGTCCATCCATCATCTATGCAGTACATCTACACATCTGTTAATTTGTCTCCCATCCATCCATCTATCCATCCATCCATCCATCATCCATCCATCCATCCATCCACCCATCCATCCATCCATCCATCCATCCAACTGTTCATTCTTCTCTTATCATCCATCAACCCTTCATCCATCCATCTGTTATTCGTCCATCCATCTGCTCATTTGACTCTCATCCATCTGTCCATCTATTTCTTATCATCCATCCATCAGTCCATCCATCTGTTCATCCATATCTCATCCATTCATCCATCCATTCATTCATCCATATGTTCATCTGTCTCTTATCTGGCCATCCATCATCTGTACAGTACATCTACACATCTGTTAATTTGTCTCCCGTCCATCCATCCATCCATCCATCCATCCATCCATCCATCATCCATCCATCCATCTATCCATCCATCATCCATCCAGCCAACTGTTCATTCTTCTCTTATCATCCATCATCCCTTCATCCATCCATCTGTTATTCGTCCATCCATCTGCTCATTTGACTCTCATTCATCCATCTGTCCATCTATTTCTTATCATCCATCCATCAGTCCATCCATCTGTTCATCCATATCTCATCCATCCATCCATTCATGCATTCATCCATATGTTCATCTGTCTCTTATCCGTCCATCCATCATCTATACAGTACATCTACACATCTGTTAATTTGTCTCCCATCCATCCATCTATCTATCCATCCATCCATCCATCTATCCATCCATCTATCCATCCCTCCATCCATCCATCTATCCATCCATACATCCATCCATCCATCCAACTGTTCATTCTTCTCTTATCATCCATCATCCCTTCATCCATCCATCTGTTCATCTATCTGTTATTCATCCATCCATCTATCCATCCATCCATCTGCTCATTTGACTCTCATCCATCCATCTGTCCATCTATTTCTTATCATCCATCATCAATCCATCCATCTGTTCATTTATTTCTCATCCATCCATCTGTTCATCCATCAATCCATCCATCCATCTGTTCATTTATCTCTTATTCATCCATCCAGCCAGCCAGCCAGCCATCCATCCATTTGTTTCATCCATCCATCCATCCATCCATCCATCCATCCATCCATCCATTTGTTCATCTATCTCTTATCCATCCATCCATCCATCATCCATCCATCCATCCATCCATCCATCCATTCATCCATCCATCCATCCATCCATCCATCTGTTCATCTCTCATCCATGCATCCATCTGTTCATCCATCTCTTATCCATCCACCTATCCATTCCTCCATCCATCCATCAACTATCATCTGCTTCAGGTCTCATCAGGTCTCGGGTCTCGGCAGCAGCTTTAGCAGAGAGGTCCAGACATCTTTTTCTACCTCCACCTCTTCCAGCTCTCATGGGAGAACTTCAAGCTGTCCAGCTGAGAGACATAGTCCATCCAGCATGTCTTGGGTCTTCCTTCCTTTTGGACATGCATGGAAAACCTTCCCGGGGAGACGTCCTTACCAGATGCTGAACCTTTTAATTAATTTTGTTCTTTTTTACGCAAACTATTCTAAACACTCAGCTTTTTCCCATTTTGTATTACTGTATGTAATTTGTATTCCTTCAAAAAGTTTGCAAAAATCACAATTTCAATACAGATATAAAAAAGATCATGAGAATGCAAAACCAGTCTTCATAAAAGTAAATTCACCCTTTTTCATTTTTAAATATGGTCAGTCATTTAAAATAATCTTACAGACTAATCTTAACATTACACCAGTCAACCTCAGACAAAGCAATATGATACTTAGACTGTCTTTACTTAATATGATACTTAGACTGTCATTACTTAACATTATGATACTTACACTGTCATTACTTAACAAAATATAAACATAAATGCAGAAATTATGGGTTAAAAAACATGATCTTTGGTCGTGACTTAACAGATTGTGGAATGTTTTGAAATAATCGCCTTTCCTTAGACTTTATCAGTTGCATTGATTGCTGTGGAGTAATGTTCAGTTCCTTTTATTTGCTTCAGTTCTTGGAGGTTTGTAGATGTAACCAGTGGTTTTGTTTGTACACTTCAGTTAGGGTCTCCTATTACTGTCAGCTTCAGGTCTGGGCTTGCTTTAAGGTTATTGTTGAGTTGTGTTATACTGTTTTGATTGGATAGCCTCAAATTTGACTCTAGAATACTTTGGTTTACTGAGGAATTCATGTTCATCTTAATGAATGCAGTTTGTCTGGGTACAGTGCTAAAAAACAAGCCCATGTCATCAACCTCCACCACTATGCATAACTGTTAATATGAGGTGTTTGTTTTTTGTTTAATTTGGTGTTCATTAAGAGTAAATTGTCTAGTTTTTATTGTAAAAACTCCCATATGAAAGCCTCATATTGAAAAATTATGATCAGTAACACCAGCCTCAATTTTTGAGAACATAAGAAGGAAGAACTTAGTTCTTCATACACAAAGAACTTAGTTCTTCACTCACAAACAACTTAATTCTTTACACACAATGAAGAACTTAGTTCTTCACTCACAGAGAAGAACTTAGTTCTTCACTCACATGAAAGAACTTAGTTCTTCCCCCAGTTCTTCACTCACAAGGAAGAACTTAGTTCTTCACTCACAAAGAAGAACTTACGTAGTTCTTCACTCACAAGGAAGAACTTAGTTCTTCACTCACAAGGAAGAACTTAGTTCTTCACTCACAAAGAAGAACTTAGTTCTTCACTCACATGAAAGAACTTAGTTCTTCCCCCAGTTCTTCACTCACAAGGAAGAACAGTTCTTCACTCACAAGAAAGAACTTAGTTCTTCCCCCAGTTCTTCTTCACTCACAAGAAAGAACTTAGTTCTTCACTCGCTGCTTCTGTATTTTGACCCGGTTTTTGTTAACTACTTTACGCTATGATAAATTATATTGTTCTTCATCTGAAGTTGTATTTTATTAACATTAAGAATCAGAAATTACTCCCCCCCCCCCCTTACCATGAACACTCTTTTATATTGTGTACTTTATTTTTATTCCAAACTTTACCACTTTACGAAAGGCTTTATTCTAAAGTTGAAAAAAAAAAATCATATATTTGTAAATGTAACCCCATTTTATAACTAGCCACCTTTTTCAGATACATCTTGTAAATTGTTTGGCAGATTAAAGACAGCACTTCTGTTTTAATAATCCTCCCTGATATGGGAGCATACAAAAAGTAATAAATCACAGCGTATAAGTTCATATAACCTTCCATACCTGTGTTGTCCCCTGGTAGACCCACCAGGCTGCTAGACTTTACTGTGCTCTGGCAGCGTCCTGACAGACTCATCCGTCTTTTTCCTGTATGCCGAAATCCCCCAAAAGCCTATTATTCACTGAACGCAGCTCCAGGCAAGGTCACCGTGTAATAAGTGAGATGGACAAAGGAGAAAGAGAAAAGTCCCTGCAGTCCTCAAACAAGCATGCAATAAGCAGCAACACAGTAGGCTGTGATAGAATCATGTTTTTATTGGCACACAACACAGTTTTCGAGCTTTGAACCTGTTTTTATTCAGGTTTATGAGGTTGTGTTCAGTTTGGTCTCTCATTTATAATAAACCACAAGGCTGTCGGACATGTCTTCGAACTAAAATCACAACATTTGGGTGCTTTAGTGACAGTATGTTTCTTGTTTGTCTTTTGTTTTTCTAAATCATTGTACTAATGGTAAAATCAGACTTACAATGCATGAAATGGACCCTTCTGTTTATTATTATTTGTTTGTTTGTTTGTGAAATATTATTTGAATTTGCATCAAAAATTGAACTAAACGTATCTAAATGTGTCAGATGTTTTATTATTGCCCACCAGCCTCACACAGTCATCCTTGTATCAAGAAGTTTTAAGAAAAGCATTTTACTTTAGCAGAAAATGTTTATCTAGTAGGGAAGTGAAGAAATGAAGCTCCCAAAAGTCATAAAAAAACAAGTGCACTGTTTCTACTTGAGGATTTAAAAAAGTAATTTAATTTTAAAACTCTGTTTTTTTTTTTAATAATTCATACTGCCTGTCATTTTTAATGACAGGGTTGAAGATATTGAAAAGCACAAACCCTAAGTGCAGAACATCTTTATTTAAAAGTTTACTACCATTGAGCACTGTAGTTAGCTATGTCTGTTAGTAAAATAACTTATGACCAACTGAATGAATTTTACTGAAACTTTTTGAACATACTCATGGCTGTATACTGGATTACTCTTTAAAGTCAATTCAGTTTATTTATATTTATATATATATAGCGCCATATCACTTGTCTCAGGGCACTTTACAGGAACATTCACATACATAGAAAAGCCAATTAGTAAAGTTTTCTATCGAAGGAAGTCAGCAGACTCATTGAATCTTCATTTTGTCATAGACTCCCATCTTGAACAAGCACAATGCAGCCTGTCGCGATAAACAATAAATCAATTAATCGCATGATAAATGAAAATGATCGACCTCATTTTCATTGATCGACTTTATCATTTCTTCGATAAATTTTTCTTCCAAAATCGTGTTTTTTGAACGTTAAAAGCAGCTAAGCTGAGAAGCTAAGCTACGAGCTAAGCTAACAGGCCGACCTCGGGGAAAAAACTCTGTCGTTGAAACCAGTGCCTTCGTCTAAAAAGTTTTTTTTCCCCTCTGTAAAAAGAAGCTGAAAACTTGTTTACTGATTTTTTAATTAAAAGCTTTGTGTGAGAAATGCTATGCTAAAGAGCTCAAACCACACCGAGCGTCCGCCATTTTGAGAACCGAAAAACAGGAACAAGAGACAGCCCATATCACGTCAAGGGGCCTCCCTCCCATTTTTCTTATAGAGACACGATGCTCGCTCCCTCACTATCCATCCTTCAGTTCATGCAGTCTTATACTGCCATCCAGTGGTCAAAACTGGTACTACAAATACAAATTAACCCAAATTTCTTCTTAAATTTGACAATAATTACTAATATTGTCAAATTTCAAACAATATTATCATTTATCGCAATAATTTCTGAGACAATTAATCGTCCAGCAAAATTTATCATTGTGACAGGCCTACCAGTGGCAACAGTGGAAAGCAAAAACTCCCTTTTGTAGGATGGAACCTCCAGCAGAACCAGGCTCAGGACAAGTGGCCATCTGCTTTGACCGGCTGGGTTTGAGAGGACAGGAAGGAGAAACAAAGGAACACAGAATGGCAGGTGCAGGTGAACCCCCTTTGGGAAGAAAAACAAAAACACATACGAAGGACAGAAAAAATTACAAATACAAAACAGTTTGAGCAGAGTAACTAAGGGACAGCTCAGGAAAACTAAGCCAACCCCAACTATAGGATTTATCAAAAAGGGAGTCTTAAGCCTAATCTTAAAAGTAAACAAGGTGTCAGCCTCACGGGCAGTCCATTTCAAGATGGCTCAGATTGGTGTGGTAGTAGCTGAGTCATCCTCAGTGCATACTCCGAGCACTACCAGATCACGTCTTTAAAACTGTAAGGTGGCAGGAGATGTGCATTCCTGGAAGGAACTCGTGTTTGCCGTGTTTGCTTTCGCAGCACAGAGCTGTGAACACGATGTTGTTAGAAACTGTTGACATCGACTGTTGACTCTCGCCACTTCACAGTCCTCTGCATACCGAGCACAGCGAGTGGATGACTTGCCCTAACACCATCCAGTGGTGCTCGGATTATGTCACTGAGAAAAGTGAATTGAAACTCAATCACATGAGAGGAGCTGCAAACGGACATCCAAACGATTCACCCAGAAAGCTTCTGACGGATGAATCTCTCCGCCCCACCTCGAAGGACAGACTCTCCATCAGCTCGCTCTGGGTCCCATTTGAGCCGCCGTTCTTTCCGAAAACGGACTGCTCGATTGTTAGCGGCGCCGCCGAGCAACTCATCTGTGACTCGATTCTCACGCCGTCAGTCACGCGGAGCTCGGTGGCTGAAGGAGCTGCAGATAATGAAGCAGGAGATTGACAGCGGGACGTTTGCTTCCCTGCCTACTTGATTATCTGAACACCTTAACGCTGTCTTACATTATTAAACACACACATACACACCGGAGCGTGACACTGTGTGAAATTGAAGAATGCATATGGGGGTGAATGATTGCCAAAAGGGGCACATCTCATTCGTCCCAGTTAGTCATTTAGAGCCTGCTCACATCTGCACACACATCCAGAGTTATGTGTCAATCTCCGAGTTATTCATTGCAATTTATGCAGAACTTCTTGATCTATGGTAAAGAAATGTCCCGATCCTTCGTTCTGCCTGTACCGCCATCTCTCTTACGCTCATGCACACATACAGTATGTAGCATCAGGAAGAGCTCGAAAAAGGCACCCCACCTTTCGCGGTTCGAGTCTGAAGCGACCTGTCAAAGTTACGTTTTCTCATATATCGTCTCAAACTGGCAAACTATCCGCTAAAATGAGCTACTCCATACCTTGTTATTCTTATTTTCAAGAACAGGAACATTTTGACAGACTGAGACTAATCCGTAAAGGCAAAGAGGTATGCTGTTTGTTGTAGGATTCACATCAAAGTAGCATAGCACTCTGACTTTAAACTATAATACATAGATATTTTGCAGTAGATGCATCTTTGTTTTGGTTAGAGTGCACAAAACAAAATAAAATTGAAGAATGTTTTGGTGTTTGATAAGTTCATTTCAAGAAAGTAATAATCAGTATGGGTTCAGAGCAAAAAACTCTACGTCAATGGCAATCATGGAATTAATAGAACAAATAACTACCGTACTGCTATTGATCAAAAAATATATTGTCTTAATATTTTTGTCGACTTAAAAAAGCATTCAATACTGTTGATCATACCATTCTCATTGACAAATTGAGTAAATATGGTGTTAGAGGACCAGCATTACAGTGGGTATCTAGTTATCTGAGTAACAGAAAACAATTTGTACAAATAAATGATGTAAGATCCGACCTCTTCAATATTACATGTGGAGTCCCTCAGGGCTCTATACTTGGACCAAAGTTATTTATTCTGTATGTGAATGACTTGGTAAATGTGTCAGGACTCCTCAAATGTATCATTTTTGCTGATGATACCACTTTTTTTTGTTTGGGTAAAGATATAGAACAAATGTTGGAGTTGATGAAGACAGAATTTCTTAAATACAAAATTGGTTTAAACTTAATAAATTATCATTGAATTTAGATAAAACTAAATACATGATATTCAGTAAAAAAAAAAAAAAAAAAAGGAAACTGTTTATGT
>JARVGQ010070277.1:0-10252 GCA_031762355.1 Hypsolebias martinsi | reverse complement strand
TCTAAAATGGCCAGATTTGTGGACTTTCCACTGGTCCGTGCTTATTAGCCTTCTCCAAGATCGACTCCAACATGCCGGTGAGTTCCAGAAGCCGCAAGTGGCCTAAGATGCTCGTAAATCAGCTGAGTCTGAGCGTTCGAAGCACGAAGGAATCCTTCACATAATGTCAGCAGCTTTGCCATGGCCGAAGCTGCTGCCGCCGCAGTCTTCTTTAATGACCGATAACATAAGTATCTGCTGCTGCCACCTTCTTTATTAGCTTACAGGTATGTGCCCGTGTCAAAAAGCAGAAACCCATCAAAATCCAATGATGTATAAATCTTCAACATCCTCCAGAGACAACACAGACAGGCACATCAGCTTCCAGTCCCCCCCCCCCCCCCCACAGGAATCCCTGACGTACCCTGCCACGTGCGTCTGTCCAGGGCATGAGGGATCTCCTGTCGCTTGGTTGAAAAAAAAAATTTAACAATTGTATTGAAAGCCCAGTTGACCAAATCAAAAACAGTAGTTTATGATTCAGAAGATGTGTGAATAGAAGCTCTGATACACAGGACAAAGAGCAAAAGCAGGAGGAAGGCAGGAGAGGGAAGGAAAGGCATCTGTCTTGCTCGAGGGCAAGAAAACCGTGTTATTTGAGGAATTATGCTCCTCAAATGAAGATCTAAGACCAGAAATATTTATTTTCGCCATAATGCAAAACATTATTGTTCTTTCATGTGTGTGTGTGTTTTAGGCACGATAACATGTTAACCGACAAACTTCTAACCTCTAACATCATATGAGACATGTAGCATTTTAAATCTTGATTTATTTGAACACATATCTAACTAAACACAAGACAAACACTGTATAAAAGTGAGCGAGCACATTCCTCACCTGTCATTGACGAACGTCCAAGCCATTTGTAACACCTTGCACACTTTATTCTTCTCCCCTACAAGACAAAAAGACACTCTGCTCTTTGTTTCTACGCGTGGGAGTTGTTTTTGTGGCGTTGTGTATTTGTCAGCTCTCACCTTTGAGCTGCTTGACGTAGCGCAGCAGGAACATGTAGGGGTGCTCCACCTGCAGGTCAAATTTAATGGTCTGGAGCAAAATCCTCTCCAGCACCATCACCTCCTCCTGTGAACACCAGCAGGATTATTTACAGCCCCAAAATCCATGTCGTCACAAAACACACAACAAAATGTTGACCTCCTGTAACCGCACTTTGTGATTAACTAAATGTATATGTTGAAGAAATATTTGATATTTGAGGACAGCAACAACTAAAATGTATTGGAAAAAGAAAATGCAGATTGTTTTTACTACTCAGATCATTTCCACTAAAACTAAATTAAATTACTTTAATAAGGCACTAAGAGGACGTTTTCACATTTTAACAGTTTCTCAGCTGCACAGCTTTACAAACATTTTATATTTACCCAACAATTTTTACTCATTATTTCTTTTCATTTATCCAAAAATATCACACTTTTTATTTAAAAGAAAAACAACTAATCTCTGTAGTATTTTATTAATTACAGATCTGGACTGATTAAATAAATCTAATCTAATTAATTAAATGTGCATGCTTGTTCTTTGTTTACCTCAAACCAAATTAAATTTATTGAAACATTAAGTCACAGCATCTTTGTCTTCTCTGTACACATTAGCTTCCAGTTTTGACATTTTCCCTTCTTTCTTCGGCTACATCTTAAAAAATGTTAGATGATTTTTGGCTCCCACACAAAACTTTGGGGCCAATCACACATTGTGTTACTTAAAAATGGAAAAAACGTTCAAAGCAAAAAGCAAAATCAAAGGATGAGTACCTTTGGATCATCGCCGAACTGAGCAAACTGCACATCATTTAGTAAGCTCCGAGCTGTTTTGATGATATCTTTACACTTCTTTGGAGTTTCCTCCACTTTTCCAGCCAAGAACAGACAACAGGCACCCGTCACCTGTTGGAAACACAAACCCAACGTTAGTCCAGCTGGATTTAGAAAGAAGAGGGTAAAAATGGACTAAACTTACATATCTTGGAAACTGCTTGAAGGAGTGGAACATGTAGAAGCGATGAAAGTAGATGATGCCGGTTGCAAGCGTGTCATAATGTCTGCTGACCGTCAAGGAGTCACACGTTTACCAGATATGATCAGACAGTTTCATTCAGCTGGTGTCTTCTTCACCACGTCCACTGAACCCTCACAAAACATTTGGCTGATTAAACATTTGTATTATACGGATGTCCTCCATGATGCAAGCTGGCCTCCAGTCAGTAACCTCAGGATTACAGGACCACAGCTCTGAGCTGCTGCAGCCATCAGACATGATCATCTAACAGAAATGCTGAGAAAGATGATTAATCTTTCAGATATAATTACATAATTCATCACCGCACCAGGTAAACTGCTCACTCATCTTCAGAAAACAGTGTTATTGCAGCTTCTGTAATAAATAAATAAATAAAACACTAAAACAACATTACACATCATTATAGTAAATAAGTTCTGCATAGTGTGCATCTTTTAGTGACATTTATTGCATTTAATCAAGAAAAGCTGAAACAAGTGGCACCAGTTCACCTTCAAAGTCTTTTCCTTACATTCACAAGACAAACCAGTCAAGGATACAAGCCCAGACGAGTTCCCACGTCGAATATGAAGCGGGCTCCCTCCCTCCGATACCGAGCCTCTGTGCCAGGGTCCATGCCCTCCGACTGCGATGGGGTGTGGGCTAGATCCTTCTTGTCCCAGTACCAGCATGGCTTGATGTGGTCCAGAATTGTCTGGCTGGTCTCCTTGGAGTCCTTCATTGATTGTGGGGAGGAAGTGGATGGACCTGCTGCACTGGACTGCTTATAAACAGAGAGGGGATCATTACTGATGATCATTTTTAGATCAGAGAAAAAAACTCCAACAGTGACGTGGTCAATCTGGGACACACTGATGTACAATATATATATATATATATATATATATGTTTTTTAATTTAAGTTTACAAAAACAATCTGTTCTGAAAAAGTTTGGATGTTGTGTACAGTGTAAATAATAAAATAAAGAGAATTCAGCTATTTGTAAATTGCATCCACCCGTGTTATTTACAACGCAGTAAATATAACAAATGTTTTAACTAAGACAGTTAAAAATATATATATATTGAATTTATGGCAGCACCACATTTAGAAAGAAAGTGAAGATGAGCAACAAGAGGCTGTAAAAGTCAGTGGTACAAACAGAAACATCTGGAGGAGCATTGTGCAACTACCGGTAACTAATAAACTGGTAACAGGCCAGTAAGAGGACTGGGTCTAAAAAAAAAACATTTTAGAGGCTGAATGTCTCAGGAGGGGAAAAGATGGGGTAGAACTGGTCTGTGAACGGAAGATTTAAATGTCCCATCATCTGCAGTTCATTCAAAATCAAAACATTTCAACATTCTGAAGAAACGTCTGAGCTGAACGGACATGACTGTCAATATTTAATGCTGGTGACCTTCAGAGTTCAGAGCCTACATTTAAGACTGGTTTGATTCTGGATTTCACTGCACACGCTCAGGAACACGTTCATAATGCTGGGTGAAAAATAAAATAAAAGGAAGATGACTCATTTATTATTATTATTATTTCTATTATTATTATTATTATAATAATGTATTGTCATCAATGGATGTTTCCACACAATGGAGAAACTGGCTTTCTGCATTTAATCCATCCACCCCCAGGTGGAGCAGTGGGCAGCTATTGAAAGTGCCTGATGGAGCAACTGGGAATAGGGTGTCCTGCTCAGAGACACCATGAGACATGCAATGACTGGGGATCAAGTTTGGGACTTTTGGGTCCCAAGTCGGCTACCCTGCCTCTTCACCATCTCTGCCCACTGTTCCTCTATTTCGACACCATCCAGAAACACCACCATCTTCTCTGAGCCAAACATGTTTAAAATAGACTGAACGTGGGGAAATGTTTACATGATCAATAATTTTAAAAATTTTGGAAATCATGGATGCAGAGTCATTTGTCCTACAACTGGCCTGTTATAAGCACACAGTTCTAAAGCCTGCCTCTCTGATTGTATGGGGGTGCATGAGTGCCTCTGAAATGAGCAGCTTGCACAAAGGCACCATCATCAATGCAAAACAGTATGAACAGGTTTTAGAACAACCAATGCTCCCGTCCAGCAAAAATTCCAGCAAAGACCCAAAATGATCAACTTTCTAGAATCCTCCATCAGACAACGAGACACTGTTCTTCAAACACTCCAGCTGCTGGTCTCAGTTCCTAAACATTTACAGACAGAAGGGACAAGGTTTCACAGCTAACTTGTTTCTATCTCAACTTTTTCTAAAAAAAAAATATGTGTTCCTGCCATAAAATTCAAAATTACCTTTTTGTTCTCCCAAAAAAAAAGGCATGTCTTATTTTAAACACTTGATATGATTAATAAGTTCCATTTAGAATAAAATATGGGTTGAGACTTGTTCATCAAATTCAGGTTATTACATTTTACAAACTATCTCAACTGTTCCAGAATTACTTTTATTTATACACTTTGAAATACTGAAGGACAAACAGTCATGTTACAAATCAGAGCTGCTTCTTAGACAATGTTTTAAAGATGTTCAACACTAGTGTAATTTAACCAAACATATTTATGACTTTAATTTATGAATTTAATTTAATGACACTTTTAAACCATTACATATTAGCAGGAAGCTTTCAACCCATTTCACTATATGCATTTGTATTTGAAACAGTTTTGTTTTTTAACCAACTGACTGTTGAAAAAAAAAACAGGTTATTAACATATTTAATTAATTGAAGCTGCAAGACAAACAACTGCAAAAAAAAACAGTTACATTAGTTCATTAGCAGATAAACATAGAAAGTTAACTGTGTTTCTGTAAGACTTCTTAATGTGAAAGTGAAACTTAGCCCACAGTTCATCACTGGAAGATAAATTGTGTAGAACTAACGCGGATCCTGTACTATATACATCGGCATATAAATATATATAAATATACATAAAAATAGTATGTATTGCAACTAAGGGAAAACTTAGCTAGGTGCTAATTGTTACAAGTTAGCTTAAACAACCGAATTAAATAATTTATAGTATATTATATGAATTTATAAAGCAGAAGACATGAAATGAGTTGGAGGAAACATATTGGTACGTTTAATACGATTTTTTTAAAAGAAGGAAAGAAAGAATCGTTCAGAAGGATTTTTCCGCCCAGCTCAGCTAAGCTAACATCGTTAGCAACTACAGACATTCAGGTCTCAGTCCACAGAAGAGACTTTTAACAAACACTCCTGTTGTGTAATAAAACATAACACGTACCTTTATCATGTATGACTCGAGAAAAAAAGCCACACAAAAGCGACCCAAGTGAAAAAAAAATCCGCAACAAGTCACAGCAAATTGGCTAACAAATGTGTCTCCATTCTAAGGACACGGACATTTTGCAGTACGTCACTGACTACCGGCGAACGTGATGACGCAAAAACAAGACGTACGTGTGACGGGCTCGTACAGAAAACGATGGGTTTTTTTTTGTTTTTTTACTTTTTTTTTTTTTTTTTTTTAAATAAACACAATACTACATCGGTTGCCGTATTTTCATTATTTAAAAGAAAAATAAACGAAAAAAAAAAAGAAGAATAAAAATAATTTGCATACAGTATTGGAATACAGTACTGAATGTGTGTCAGTTTTAAACATAGCCACAAGAGGGTGACAAATACCTACTTTAGCTTCCTGTGCTGTTGTGGTTTAATTACTTTTATGCAGTAAAACATGGACTTTTTCTGGCATTTACAATAAACTAAACAGTGAGACTGTTCTGTTGAGAATATGTTTGTGCAGACATGTTTCAACTTCAAAAGACAAAATGTTACCGACGTTTATCTGCGCAGAAATTATGGCAGAAAAATGTTGTGAATAATTAGTGACGAGTGTGATCGATGAAAATCTGCTGTTTGAGCCATCATGATAATTTACCACTTTCTGCTGGTTTGCTTTTTCTTATTGTCTGTTAAAAACAAAAATATGTTTGCTTTGTCTATTTTTTATTATTATTTATTATCACTGTTTGATCAATCCCAAACTAAATAAGCTAAAAGTAAATTAGGTAATAATTATTGTTAATTAGTTGTGGAAGCCATCTTAGCTTGGCTTGATTTCAATAATTCAATTAATAATTTATAAAAATTTCATAAAAATCCATTCAGTACTTCATGAGATATTTTGCTAACAGACATATAGTGTTGAGTTTACTTTTAAACTAAGGACTTGCTCAATGAGTTTGTGTTATTAACAAATCTCAACCATACCACAACAAATTGTAGCAAAAATATCTGTAGCATTTACTGGATTATAGCCATTTTATCTTTGACAGGGTTAGCTTCAAAAGTTAATCAGCTGTAAAGTCATGTGTGATGATTATTTTCTGAACGTTTCATTGAAATCCATGCATAGATTCATGAGATATTTTGCTAACAGACAGACAGAGTTGTTTCCAAATGGTTCATGGCAAAATAAAAATAAAAAAATACAAATTTTGTGCAATATGATGTTGTGAAGTATATCTGTTGAGAATCACTCTCAGCTACTGCAAAACCAAGTTTTAGGTCAATATCTGTCAAATTAATTGAGCTATAGACATATTTGTGTTTTTTACACTTAGTAGTCAGTGGTCGCCGTCGTGAATTTGATTGACTCCAAATGTTAAGCATTTGTAGAGGTGCATCAAATGATTTCTTTCTACAAATTTCACTGAAATGTGCCTAATGGTTCATGAGATATTTTGCTAACAGACACTCACACGGAACGAGAAAGATATTATTGTCACTTTTTTTCACTTATTTTTACATAAATTGAGTAAATATAAAACATTTTTTGTTGAACAATGATTTATTTATTTAGACATTTGTAGTTGTCCGGTTGGAAACTGGCTGGTGTGTGTGTGTGTGTGTGTGTGTGTGTGTGTGAGTGGACCACGTGTCGTGCCCTCCTTCGTCCCCCGCTGGCCCTGCCCTCAGAGAGAGCAGCATTGAATCATTTACTCGGTCCACATTCAGATCTGGAATCTGCATCCATTATGGATTCAGCTTGCTCGGACAAATGCTCTTAACTGAGGGGTACTGTCAGGATGGGTCCTGTGGAAAAAAGTAAGAGCCTTGTCTGGTTGTATGGCCCTTAGCGAGGGAGTATCTCAGTCTGTCTCACACACACACACAACACAATGAATAGCTTATAAATAATAGATAGTTATACTTTATTAATATTAAACACTGCATAATGAAGCAGTGACTTTAAGCAAATCCCACAGCAATATTCATGTGAGCAGCTCTCCTGGAGTGGACGGCTCGTCGATGATGTCACTTTGTGCCCGATCAAACCCAAACATTTAACCTCTGCAACACTAAAACACTCCTGTTTGCTCGTAAACATTACATCAGTCTGTTTTTGGACTCTCGGTTAGTTTTTTCTTTTCTGTGGAGAGACACCGATGAAATGAAACAAGTTAAGGTAAAGGAATGAATCCTTTTTATTTATGCTTGGGACAAACAGCAGTTTAGTGTCTGTTAGCAAAATATCTCGTGAATCATTGCATGGATTTTAATGAAACTCTCAGAAATTGGTCATTGGATGAACCTCTACAACTGATTAACTTTTAGAGTAATTCAATATGGCCGCCGCTGCTGGCCGAACTTAAAGAGTAACTTACCCCTCTCTGAAACGATAGCTCTGCTCCAAGATAAGATTTTAAAAAATGCAAAGTATGTTCCAAGAGGCATGTTGCTATGTTGTTATGTTGCTATGGTAGGGGCTCACTTTTATATTCACGCAGCAGAGGCTGTGACAACAGAGTGCCCAGACATGTCAGAGTGACCAGTCATTGACCAATAGGAAAATTAGGCTGCAGTACCACAGTTCAACCCATAGAGGGAGTGTAAACACGTTTTTAGACCAAATATTGCCGATTTGAACAAATACCACAAAAACATGAAAATTAACACAGACATAGTGCTATACAACATTTTACACACATTCCAGGGAGTTTATCAGCTAAATAAAAGTTAATTTTGGGGTAAGTTCCTCTTTAACTACATTAAGAAACAGATGAGTAATGAGCAGAGGCAAACACGGCATCAGGACTCTTAAAAGTCATCTCCAGGCCAGCGGTCACTCTTTCAGAGATGAAGATGTGCACGTCCTTGATAGAGAGGAACAGTGGTTTGAGAGGGGAGTGAGGGAAGCCATCTTTATGAAGAGAACCTGTCCATCATTAAACAGGGGCGGAGCCTCCGTGTTCAACTGTCCCCCTCTTACAATGCTGTTATTGCAAGTATCACTCAGACCCCTGTGAATAGCAATGGTCCTCCTTTATCATGTGAACAGCCAGTTCTGGATGTGAACAGCAAATTGTTTGATCCATTATGGAAATATGCTATTTATAAGACTGATTTTGTTGCAGCTCAGACTGCAGAAATCTTTTGGAGAAAAGATGAAATGTTTCAAGAAGAAGAATCCATCCAGTGGACATGACTTAACTTAGATTTTTCTATCTGGATTATTGAGCATGCATCAGGATATTTTGAACTGCATCAGGACCATTGAGCAAGATGGCACAAGTTGGTCCTTAATCTTGAAGCTATTGAATTTTCATTATCACTTGATGATTTTAAATAAACGTCCTAATAGATGAGTTATATTGCATGGATAAACAGTAACACTTCTTTTTGTCTAACTGTCTGGATGTATGTCAGCCCAAGGAAAGCCAGAGGATTGAGAACTGGAAGCATTTGTTGTCTCAAACTGATGCATCAGCTTAGCAGGAGACAGGTTTCTTGTGTTTGTCGTGTCCCTGACCATATGTTGTTTCCTCTCACCTGCACTCCCAGGATGCCGAAGATAATGAAGAAGGCACAGCAGATAACCACGATGTTGCCGATGGGCTTTAGTGACGACATCAGTGTCTCGACTACTAGCTTCAGCCCTGGAGCTCTGCTGATCACACTGGAATATGACAGATAGTCAGGCATTAGCATACTCTGTGCATGTGTGTGTGTTTGTGAAAGACACAGTTATGACACAACTGTATGGATAAGAGCAGATGGAACAAGGAGGCTTGCAGTGCTGGACCTCATCACTTCCTCCCACTGCATCACACACATATTTAAATAAGCATACTGTTTATTCATCAATTCCCTTTTGTTTACTGCACACTTCCAAGTTAACTTTTCAAATCTAAACATACTCAGATGTATTTTTTCTTGCATTTGACTTTTTCTGTACCATTTTTATCACTTGCTGCCAAAGGCAAACAGGTTGTAATATTAGTGCTAAAGTAGCTTTTATCATCTGAAAAACATTTCTAAATTGAGGGCAATGTTATCCAAATCTGACCTGGAGATGATTATTCATGTTTTTATTTCTTCTTGTTTAGATTATTGTAATTCATTTTTACTTGGTTTAACAAGTCTGCTGATTCTTGTCTCCAGTTGGTCCAGAACGCTGCTGCAAGGCTTTTGAACTAATAGAAGGTCACACATAACATCAGTTTATCTTCTATTCATTGGCTACTTGTCAAAGTTAGGTATAATTTAAAAAAATTACTCTAGACTTTTAGAGCTTTGAATGGACAGGACCCCAAAGAAATCACTGAAACGCTGATCCCTTATTATCCAACCCGCATCCTTCGGTCTTCAGCACTGAAAGGTCTGTAAGACCCAGTTTAAAACTTGGGGTGACCTAACCTTTCAGGCCGTGAGCTCAGAAGCTTTGGAATGCCCTGCCCCTGTCTATTCGAGTGGTTGTCCTTGTTGATTCCTTTAAAAAGCAGCTTAAGACATTTTTATTCAGACAAGCTTTTAGTTAAATGTATGTACTGTTTTTATTAGCTGTTCTTACAGTTTTTATGAGCTAATTTATTTAATTTAGCTAATTTTTTTTATGAGCTATGTTTTTTTATGAGCTGTTCTTACTGTTTTTATGAGCTGTTCTCACTGATTTATTTAGCTGTTCTTACATTTTTAACCAGCTGTTCTTATCATTTAAATCAGATGTTCTTACCATTTTAATCAGCTGTTCTTACTGTTTTAATCAGCTGTTCTTACACTTTTAATCAGCTGTTCTTATGGTTTTTATGAGCTGTTCTTACCATTTTAATCAGCTGTTCTTATTCTAAAAAAGCTAAGTCTGGTCCTCTGGACATTCAAAAAACAAAACAAAACAAAGCAAAAAAATTGTAGAAACGT
>JARVGQ010070232.1:0-10265 GCA_031762355.1 Hypsolebias martinsi | reverse complement strand
CTGCATCCATATATCTCCTCTTTGGCCTCCCTCTTTGTCTTTTTCCTGGCAGCTGCATTTCTAACATCCTTCTACCAGCAATAACCTCACCAAATTTCAGCTCTGTATGTGTAAAAATGTTTGAGTTAAATCCATTCAAAAGTAGCATTGGTGGCCATCTTGGATTTTGGATTTTCATGCAGAATTTGATGGGAAACATTGTCAGCTATCATCACACCAACTTTTAGCTAAATTTTACTAAAATTGGATGGTTTATAGTATTTTTCCTTTTTTCGCTAAGGCGGCCATCATGGATTTTTATTTTCAGTCAGAATCTATTAGGGATTGATTTCAGTGACCAATATGCCAAATTTCAGCTGAATAGCTCTAAAAATTGCAGAGTTATCCTAGTTTTTCTATGAAACAGCTGAAGAGTAGCTAAAACAAGCAAAAAGAAGCTTAAATTACTAGAAGGAAAAGACTAAAGAATCATGTGGAGAATCAAGCAGCATATGCCAAACACAGAGAACACAAACAGAGAGGAGCCGTGGTGGGAAGGTGCAGAACAGACAGGGATTTATCTGCATACAGGTTTCAAACACCATGAGAGTTCAACACAGCAGAGAATCTAAAAAGCTCAAAGAAATCCGAGCACTGACATGTGTATGGCAAGATGCTTTTACATTAGAACATATCACACTCTGATTACTAATTAATTTATTAATATTAACATTTATCCTGTTCAAATGGATTCCTTAAAGCAGAATCTAATTGGGAAACCAGTCGCTAGGGAACATAAGCCAGTGTATCTCTTGTGCCGATCCCAAGCCCAGGTAAATGGTGAGGCATGTGTAAGGAAGGGCATCCAACATAAAATACTTGCCAAAACTATAATGCAAGTTCATCAAAGCAAGACCACACTGGATCGGTCGAGGCCTGTATTAACAATGATCACCACCAGTGCTGTTGACAAATAGGGCGCCGGCGGAAATTGTGCTACTGTTAGTTGAAAACCACAAGGAAGAGGAATGTCAAGAATGTAGGATTGAGGGTTGCAACTCTAAATGTGGGAACAATAACAGGCAAAGGTAGAGAGTTGGCTGACATGATACAGAGAAGGAAGGTAGATGTTTAATGTGTCCAATTCAATTCAGTTTATTTATATAGCGCCAAGTCACAACAGAAGTTGTCTCAGGGCGCTGAACAGAAGCATTCAAATCCATCCATTCATCCTTTTTCTTCCGCTTATCCGGGGTAGGGTCGTGGGGGTAGCAGCTTAAGTAGGGAGGCCCAGACTTCTCTCTCCCCAGCCACTTGGGCCAGCTCCTCTGGGGAAATCCCGAGGCATTCCCAGTCCAGCCGAGAAACAGCCCCTCCAGCGTGTCCTAAGTCTTCCTCTGGGTCTCCTCCCAGTGGGAAGTGTCTGGAAAACCTCACCAGGGAAGCGTCCAGGAGGCATCCTAACCAGATGCCCCAGCCACCTCAACTTGCTCCTCTCAATGTGGAGAAGCAGCAGCTTTATTCTGAGTCCCTCCCGGATGACCAAGCTTTTCACCCTATCTCTAAGGTAGAGCCCAGACACCCTGCGGAGAAAACTCATTTTGGCCTTTTGTATCCGAGATCTCATTATTTTGGTCACAACCCAATGCTCATGACCACAGATGAGGGTAGGAACGTAAATTGGCTGGTAAATTGAGAGCTTTGCCTTTTGACTCAGCTCTCTCTTCACCTCAACAGATTGGTACAGCGCCCGCTTCACTGCAGATGCCGCACCTATACACCTATCGATCTCTCACTTCATTTTTCTCTCTTTCATGAACATGACCACAAGATACTTAAACTCCTCCACTTGGGGCAGGACCTCCTCCCTGACCCGGATAGGGCACTCTACCCTTTTATGGCTCAAGATCATGGCCTCAGATTTGGAGAAACTGATCCTCATCCTGGCCATGTCTCACTTGGCTGTGAACTATTGTAACAAAAGCTGTAGATCATGACCTGATGAAGCCAGTAGGACCACATCATCTGTAAAAAGCAGAGACGTGAGCCTAAGGCTAACAAAACAGATCTCCTCAACACCTCGGCTGCACCTAGAAATTATGTCCATAAAAGTTATGAACAGAATCAGTGACAAAGGGCAACCTTGACAGAGTCCAGCTCGTACGGGGAAAAAGCCTGACTTACTGCCAGCAATGCAAACCAAGCTCTGACACCAGTCATACAGGGACCTATCAGCACACATCAAAGGGACTGGTACCCCATGCTCCCGGAGTACCCCCCACAGGATTCCCAGAGAGACGCGGTTGAAGGCCTTTTTCAAGTCTACAAAGCGCATGTAGACTGGTTGGGCAAACTCCCATGCACCCTCCAAGGCCCTGCTGAAGGTAGAGCAGACTCAGTGTTCCATGACCAGGATGAAAACCGCACTGCTCCTCCTGAATCTGAGGTTCGACTATCCGAAGGACCCTCCTTTCCAGAACCCCTGAATAGACCTTACAAGGGAGGCTTAAGAGCATGAACACACTCTACGGTGCCACTTTTTGAATAGGGCGGCTGTGGCTGAGTGTTTAAAGCAGTCGTCCTCCAACACAAGAGTTGAGGGTTCGAATCCACTAGCTGTCACACACCGAAGTGTCCCTGGGCAAGACACTGAACCCCTCGTTGCCTCTGATGTGTGTTCCATCAGTGAATGAATGTGATAAAGCACTGATTTGTCTCTTTAGAATTAGCTTTGTAGAGATCTAGTAGAGTGTTGTATAAATGAGGGCACAAATTGTAGTGTAATGCGCTTTGAGTAATTTGATCAGATAGAAAGGCGCTATATAAGTACAGTCCATTTACCATAGTGGGGCCACCACCCTGTCTGCCAATCCAAGTGAACTTCCCCCGATGTCCACGCAATATTGCAGTCGTATAAGCCAACACAACCCCACAAAATCCAGAGCCTTAAGGAACTCCGGGCAAATCTCATACAACCCTGTGGCCCTGCCACCAAGGAACTTTTCAACCACTACAGTGACCTCAGCACCAGAGATTGGCGAGTCTGACCCAAAGTCCCTAGGTTCTGCTTCCTCAGTAGAAGATGTGCTGGTGGGATTGAGGAGGTCTGTCCACCAACCCACAAAATCCCGATTTGAGGTCATTACCACCTTCACTATACACAGTATTGGTAGTGTACCATCCCCCCCCCCTCCTCCCCGAGATACTGGATCATAATCACCTCAGAGCTGTAGGCAAGTTCTTCTCCATGGCCTCTCTGAACTCCTCCCATGTCCAAGTTTTTGCCTCAGTGACAACCTGAGCCACTTGGACTGCTGGTACCCATCAGCTGCTTCTGGGGTCCCAAAGGCCAAAAAGGCCCGATAGGACTCCTACAGCCTGAAAGCATTCCTCACTGCCGGTGTCCACCACTGTGTTCGCACAAAGGCAACTGTGGAAAGGGAAACTTCCCCATGAGGAAGAAACTGTTGATAGATACGGTACCATCTCTTATCAGGACTATGGAATTTTCTGGCAATGTTTATGGACAACTAACCATATTTTTCGGCCTAAACAAAATAGCAACTCAAGCCTCATCCCTGACTCAGTCTACTCTTCTGTAATCCATGGTTCAGGCTAACAGTCTATGCCCCAAGTAACCTGATGTTCGACCTTCTGAAATGTTTGAATGTAAATGGACTGTACTTATGGAGACTTTCTATCTTAGTGAGATACTCAAAATGCTTTACAACACAATCTGTACCCTCATTTGCCCATTCATACAGCACTCTACTAGATCTCTACAAAGCTAACTGAACAAATTACTCTAAAGACACTAATCAGTGCTTTATCACATTCATACACCTATGAGACACACATCGGAGGCAACAAGAGGTTCAGTGTCTTGCCCAGGGACACTTCGGCATGTGACTACTGGTGGATTCAAACCACCAACTCTGGCATTGGAGGATGACTGCTGTAACCAATGCAGCCACAGCCACCATTTAACACACGCAAATGTGGTGGCTTCATCCTTCAGTGTAACTTGGCATTTAACCATGCACCTATCATCTATTTGTCTGATTCTGCTCGCATAACATACGCTGTCAGTGCTTTAAAAGGAAAAACACTACAGTGGGCACATGCTTATCTTTGGATGTGCCTCATCACGATCCTGACATTTGCCGCTTTCCTGAAGGACTTTCTTCTTGTTTTTGACCATCCTTTACAACAGGAGGAGGTGGTCCAAAATTTTTTCCCAGCACGTCAGGGGGAAAAACATGTTTTCCAAATTCGCCATCCATTTCCGCATCATTGCGGAGGAGTCCGACTGGGGTGAGATAGCATTGCGCAGGGCTTTCATTAATGCTTTAAATAAACAGATAAAAGATCAACTGGTCACCCATGAAATCTCCACAGAATTGGATGGTGTAATTTCCCTAGCAATTTGGATAGAGAATAGGGTTAATGAGAGCCTCTTGGAAGAGGACTACTACTCCTGCGAACACCTCCTACGCAGACGTAATGTTTCTTCCCCTGCGGATTCAACTTCCGATCCCGAGCCGATACAAATCAGTTGGACTCGTCTTTCTACCGAGGAGCGACAGCACATTCACAAGGCAAATGCCAGCATGTACTGTGGGAAAAAATACAAGTAATTGCTGCCTACAACCTACAGGTAAAAGACAAAGCCCACCAGTAGTACAGAAGATACTGGTGGGTACCACTTCTCTTACTCCTGAGAAGAACTTGAGCTTACCATTGATTATCTACATGAACTTTGTCAACTTTGCCATCCAGGCTCTTATTGACTCTGACACTGAACAAAATTTAATCAGCAGAAGCCTGGTGGAAGAACTGTAGATACCCACCATCAACCTGACACCATAACCTTCTCCTCCCTCACTGGACAAGCCATCTCTTCAATTTCATTAAAGGCATTAAAAATATTGTTTGCCATGTCTGGAAATCACCACGAGATGGGTGAGTTTTTTTGTTTTTGATTCTCCCTCCTCTCAACTTATCCTGGGTCATCCCTGGCTAAACTTACACAATCCTCAAATCAACTGGATCGCTAATAGGGAGAGAGATGCTCTTTGAACTGCCTTCACTCAGCCATCTCTCTAGGTTAACCTCCTAAACAAAAGAGTGAAAACATTGGTCTCCCTACAGTACCCTCACTCTACTATGCAATGGCACCAGTTTTTAGTAAACAAATGGCGTTATCTCTGCCACTGCACAGGCCCTATGACTACTCAGTTGACTTACTTCCTGGAGCACCCCTACCTGTAAGTAGACTTTATAACTTATCTGGCCCTGAAAAACCATCCATGAAGAAATATATTGAAATCTCTAAAATCAGACATTATTCGCCACTCTACCTCGCTGGTAGGGGCTGGATTCTTCTTTGTGGCCAAAAAAAAAAAATCATTAAGAACTTGTATCAGATATAGGGGACTCAATCAAATTACAGTACCTTAAAAAAACACCCACTCCACTTAATCGACTCAGTCTAAAACAGTTCCAGGAAACAACTTTTTTCAGTAAACTGTATCTTCGCAATGCGTATCATTTGGTGAGATATCACAAGGGAGATGAAAGTAAGACAGCTTTTAAAACCCCTTTGGAACAATTTGAGTACCATAGTCATGCCGTTTGGGCTAACTAACGCCCTGGCAGTTTTTCAAGCTCTTGTTAATGACATTCTCAGGGACTTCTTCAATGTCTTCATATTTGTATATCTGGACGATATACTCATTTCTTCTAAAAACGAAAACCAACATACTCATGTTAAAGCTGTTCTTCAGAGACTGTTAGAGAATCAACTTTTTGGCAAAGCAGAGAAATGCAAGTTTCAGGCAACTACTGTAACACTCCTGGGTTTCATCTTTGAGAGAGGACAGGTTCAGTCTGACCCTGAAAAGACCAAAGCTGTAGTGGAGTGGCCAGTTACCATCAAAAGGAAACAACTACAATGTTTTCTGGGGTTTGCTAACTTTTACCGTCGGTTTATTAAAAACTATAGCAAAGTTGCCACTCCCCTGACTCAGCTCACGTCTATTCTGAAAAGATTCAACTGGACACCCAAAGCTGATTCTGCCTTTGATGGCCTCAAACTCCTCTTTTTGACAGCCCCCATCTTGTCCTATCTTGATGTAATAGACAGTTTATTGTGGAGGTAGACGCTTCAGACTCAGGTGTGGGGGGCCGTCTTGTTTCAACAAGCACCCGAAAATGGAAAACTTCACCCATGTGCCTTTTTCTCATTGATTGTCTGCTGCTGAGATTAATTATGATGTCGGCAACCAAGAGTTACTAGCTATTAAACTAACATTAGAAGAGTGGAGACATTGGCTGGAGGGAGTTGAACTCCCCTTTATAATATGGATTGACCACCAAATGTTATCCTATCTTCAAGGAGTTGAGACTTAATGCTTAAATTTAACTTTTCTATAACATATATTCCAGGGTCCCGCAATGTCAAACCAGATGCCCTCTCATGACAGTTCTCCATGGATGAGGGTCCTGGCACCCCTGAAAACATCCTCTCTTCCTTCTGTAAGGTGTGTGTCATGGCTTGGCCTATCGAGATGGACATCCTAGAGGCCCAAAAGACCGAACCAGACCCAGGCACCGGTCCTCCTGAGAAAATGTTTGCTCCAACTTCAATAGTGAGTAGTTTCGGATTGGATCCACACAGCTAAATTTACCTGCCATCCTGGCATAAGACACATGCTTCACCTCGTTAAAGCAACCTTCTTGTGTCCTAACCACAAGAAAGATGTTTAGAACTTTGTTTCAGCCTGTCCAACATGCGCCTGAAACAAACATAGAAACCAGCCCCCTGCTGGCCTGCTCTTACCACTTCCCATCCCTAGCCACCCCTGGTCTTACATCACCCTGGGTTTTGTCACTGGTATCCTCAACTCAGAATCAGAATAAGAATAAGCTTTATTGTCATTGTACCAAAATACAGTGAGAACATGTCCATACAGTTGTCCAAAAGATGGGTGGAGTGCATGTAGCTGCTGTTATGATAGCATGGCCTCTTATCCTTTTCAGAATGCATTTTTTAGATAGAAAAGGGGACAAAGACATGAAGATAATGGCATTACAAAAATATCTCTTCACACCATGTCCTATCAGGACACAATTTAAGGCATCAAAAACTCTCCCAGCAAGCACATTTATGAACACGATGGACAAAGCTTTTCCTTAGTTTACACATTTCCCAGGAAAAACTGATGTCGGCCTGTTTTCGAGGCCAACGGGGAGAGCCAAATTCAGTTAAGCCACAATTGTTGATCTTTTCAGGCAGACTATTTTTCTTGACAACCTTGAGTCTTACTGGTGTTTTCAAGATTCGAAATGGCCAGATTAGGGTGTAGTCTACAGGTCCATGCTTACAAGCCCCTCCAAGGTCGTTTCATGCTGGCGGGTCCTAAAGCCACAGGTGGCCTGCGATTCTCACAAATCACTTCCATCATACGGTTTAGCTCATAAATCAGCTGATTTTTGAGTCCTCAAAGTAAGAGCCAAACCTTCACATAGGCACCAGCCTGACCAGGCCAGATTAGCAGTGGCCGTCTTCTTGTATGTTGATAAATCAGGAACCAGACACTTCCAAAAACAAGAAACCTATCATAAATCCAATTATATGCAATTTTGGCATCCTCGATTGACCACAGAGACAGACACATCACATTCCATTTCCTCCAGAGACATATCCAGCTGCATACATGTCAGACGGGCAGACATGAGGGCTCTCCTGGACCCTGTCACTTTTTAGAAAAGATTTTGTCGATTGCGTCAAAAATCCAGTTGGTCAGATCTACAACAGTAGTTTTCATTTCAGAACATGTATAAAGTATGAGTTCCGATATGCAGACTTAGAACAAAAAATCAGGAGGAGAACAGGAGAGGGAAGAGAATGCATCTGCCTCATACCAGAGTGAGTGAGGAAAAAAAGTAACTTGTGGTAACTGAGTTACCGTCTCGGATAGTAACTCAGTTATCTGCACCATTGTTGACTGTTTTTCCAAGTCTGCTTATCTTATTCCTTTGGCTAAACTACCCTCTGCTCTGCCCAGATCATCACTAAAAATGTCTTTCACCTTCACAGCATCCCTCAGGACATAATTTCCAACTGTGGACCGTGCTTCATTTCTCAAGTATGGAGGGGTTTCTGTCGAGCCTTTGGGGCGACTACCAGCCTCACGTCTGCATACCACCCTCAATCCAATGGACAAGTGGAACATTGCAACTAGGAACTGGAAACTGCCCTGAGATGTGTCACTAACAACAACCCCTCATCCTGGAGCCAACACCCACCTTCGATGAATTACGCCCAAAAGTCACAAACTTCTGCAGCCACTGGAAAATCCCCTTCAAGGTTGTGATCGGTTATGTTCCTCCACTGGTCCCCTCACTAGAGCCTGATGTGAGCATTCCCTCTGTCCATCTTTATATCAAACACTGCCATTAGATCTAGCACCACACAAGAGAAGCTTTGTCCAGATCCACAGAACAGGAGATTTTCAGACAGAAATCAGTCAAAGGCTCCAAAGTACAAAGTCAGCCATATGGTATGGCTTGCTACTAAGCACATAACTTTGAAAGATACTCCCAGAAAACTTCCCCTAGGTTCATCTGACCTTTTCCTTTGGTGAGAGTGGTCAACCGGTCGGTGGTGCATCTCCAACTCCCGCCATCCATGAAGATAAACACTTTGTTCCATGTATCATCAAACCGATAACCACTAGCCCTCTACACCCTCTGGCAAACCTCCCTCCAACCCCGTCCCCCGCGTCTCACCAACAATGAACTTGCATTCTCGGTCCAATGCCTTTTGAACATACTGCGTTGTGGCAAAGGAGTCTTGACTGGGATGTTACGGTCTGGAGGAGCACTCTTGGGTTCCTAGATCACATATTTTGGACCCTGGACTCATCTCAGCTTTTTTCATTCTCACTCCGAGAATAGACGTAGATCACCAAGAGGCGATTCTTGGGGTGGGGGTGGGGGTGGGGGGATGGGTGCGTGGTTGTGGAATTCCTGGGTTTTGCCTGTCAATCATCCTTCCTTTCACAGCTGATTATCTCTAACTCACTCCACCTGCTGCTGCTCTGAGAAGGACTGCCTGAGGGTGTACTTAAGTTCCTGCCAAATGCCTATTCAGTGCGGGGACATCATCTGACAAATGGTAACTCGTGCACAGCCAACCAACCTTTCGTTGCAGCTGGTGTTCACCATCTGTGATCTCTTCAGAGCCTTCCATGTCCTGCTCCCCTAAGTCCTTCCTAAGACCTCATCTCTCCACTGGGCTCCAGCTGTGGATCAATGGTGTTCCTTCAACTTCCATCTTCAAACTATTCAGAATTGGGTCAACCTGCTCCTCTCTCCACCGCCACTCACCTCAACTTTTAACCGCCTCCTAAACCCAGGACTTCTCTCCTTCTCAGTCTGTACCTGCAAAACAAACAGTAAGGAGTTATTCTCTATTACAATAATCAACATTCTCAAATGTCAACATTAGAACCCATACTCACCTTGTCCTATCCTCCCTTGCAGCTGTGATGCCTTTAATCCACCTGTAAATAAAGATTACTTACTTTTTGTATTCCCGTCTTTACTGAATCAGTCTGCTTACTTGCGGGGTCGACATTGATACAAACCTTATAGGAGTGAGGACAGAGGATGCAGATGACAGAGTGAGATGGAGGAGGATAACTCGCTGAAATATCATTATTATTATTAATAATAATTCATTTGTTTATTTATTTATTTTCATTTATGAAAAAGATTGTTAATTTAACATGTGAAGCCATATTTGTAAATAGCATAAAAAAGACTGCATTTTTCCTGAAAGAACAGCTGCCACAGTAAAAGTCTGCAAAATCCTGAAACGTATGATTTTAAATATCCCGAACGATCTTCTTTCTGTCCACAACTAACATATCAGCTATCTCCATCTTCATTCTTCCTGGGACAAATGACAATGCTTCACCAAGTAATGTTGGACTTTCAGTTCCATATATCCTCAAGTAAATTACATTTATCATCTCTGATAACTCTCAATCAGGTCATCTGGACAGTTTCTTGACCTGATTGAGAGTTATCAGATTTGACACCTGGATTACTGAGTATGAACTTTATTTCTCTTTCTGATGTAACACTGTTCTTTAGCTGTTAAAACACAGTTTGAAAGCTGATGTAACACTGTTCTTCATTTGTTAAAAAACAGTTTGAAAGCTGATGTAACACTGTTCTTCAGCTGTTAAAACACAGTTTGAAAGCTGATGTAACAC
>JARVGQ010070215.1:0-10268 GCA_031762355.1 Hypsolebias martinsi | reverse complement strand
GCATGCAACAGGTCCCTCTTGTAAAAGAGTCCCCGTGGCTCAACGAGGCTAGCCTGTATAAATAAAGGTTGAATGAAGTTGAATTGAGCGTACATACTTGCACTTTATACCTTGGCTCCTGTACAGTTGTTCAAGAATAATTTTATTCATTAGAACAATTGGTTTTTATTTACTTTGACTATATATTTTTTGTAAATCTTGATTTGCCAGTTTGCACAGCCTTTTAATCCCAGTAAAGCATATGAGCTGGAATCAACATGTGAAATCCAGTGTTGCTTTTTCTAATTCCCTATGTACAGTACAGGAATTTTTAATTCATATCAGAGATTTTCAATGAGGTGAGGTCTGAGCTTGGACTGGATCATTCCAGGACATTTAACTGGTTCTCCTTAAACCACTGAGTGTTGCTTCAGCCGTGTTTTTAGGGTCGTTGTCCCAGTGGAAGGTGAACCTCCATCCCAGTGTCAAATCTCTGGGAGGCTCCAAGAAGTTTCGGTTCTTAAAACCTGTTTGTCAGGTCAACTGGGATTCTAAGGTGTGAGTTTATTTACATGATTTCTCTCTATGTGAAGTCAATTTGTGAAAATATTAAAACTTGTAAATTACTAAGCTGTACGATGATTTTTCATTATCCGTATGCTTATTTATTTATTTATTATTTATTTATTTATTAAATTTATTCATTTTATAATAAAAAATACAAATAAAAATAATTTTATATATATATATATATATATATATATATATATATACAGTATATATATATGTATGTATGTATGTATAGTGTGTGAATATATTTTTACTGGTTTTACAATGCATTTTGTGAGCAGCTGTCTCCCACTGCTAACGTGGTTTCCTTAAATAATGCTGTTTTATGCCAATTTTAATAAAACATTCCCTGCAACAAAATATAAATGTTTATAAATTCTCATTACTCCAACAAACAAAATTGAATAAATTCACATTTTTGTTTTATTTATTTAAGTTTTCATCTATGGACCTTCAAATTATTATTAGTTAATCCGTTAAGTTTTTCTTCCTGTTGTTTTTAGAAATAGAATATGCAAGAAAGAGGGTACCGGTATATTGATTAAGAAGCTGCAACAGAGCGGCCCAGTGGTTCAGTGTTGTGTTTGACCATAAAACTGAATAAGAGAAAGCTGCTTTGTGCAACCTGAAAAACAACGTCAGACACCGGTCAGGAGGAACATTACATCACACTTCATGAGCGGAGTAGAGGTTATTTAGTTTTTTAATAATATCAAAAGTTTATATAATAGTTGTTTTATTTTTTTGTAACAGATAGTTGAATACGTTTGCACAAGGCACAATATGGGTCAAGGGAAAATGGGTGATTTGCCACAGCTGCACATCATGGAGGATCTTTGTCTTTTTTAAACATTGATCCAAACCACAGATTTTCAGTTATCACCCCCACAAAGAGCAAGCAGGATCGTCTCGTAGTCTCCTTTAGTGTCATCCTGAAAGAACAAAGAGGTCAGTGAAACTCCAAACACTTTGTCTTATGTTCACACTTTTAATTTGGAAACCATGCCAAGGAACACCTGATCTCATTATCTTTATTTATCAGAAGTCTGCTCACCAAAATGTCCTGGTAAAGTGTTTTGCCGTAGTTCTTCTTGTACTCCTCCTTAATCCTTTTCAGATCAATCTCAGAGCGGCTCACCATGATGCGGGTCAGGATAGCTGAGCGGGTACCTTTACCCTGACAGAGAGTAAGAAGTACAACAGGACTTAAGTGGGGATGTTGTTAGTGTATACAGTAAAATGCAAGAGGTTACCACCTATATTTTACCTTCATGGCCAAGTTGAGCCTTTCTGCAAAATAGGCCGGCCTGCTCCCAGCACATTTCACTGTTGTGATTTAAGGCATTTGTTCAAAATTATTGTTAGTGTCCAGGTTATTGGTTTTGTACTTGAATAAAAAAAAGTGTAAAAGTTGGTCTTTACCGATGGCTTTGAGACAGTTCTCTATGTCTCCTTTCAGCTCCAGGTCAATGGCTTTGGCCACATCCACTTTGCTGTACTTTGAGTACCTTTCAAATACTGGAATAAGAAAAACAAAATACCAGAGAGGTCATATATCTCACATGACAAATGGTAAAAAAAAGTAAATTCCTGGTGGTGAGCAAGCTAGCTGACCTTTACGAAGATGAAGGGCACTCCTGGTGGTCAGGATGTCGATGAAGACAGCACAGTCAGTGCCTTTCCTCGCCTCCCCGGCCTCATACAGAGCCCTGGCATCGCTGTCAACCAGCTGCTCATTAACTCCTTCAGTCCGGCCGGCCTGTGACGTGCAGCAGCACACAAGGTTGAGCTGTTTATCTTAAAATGAAACCCTCCCCCAAAAATTGGCCTTTTACGTTAAAGTACTCTTTTATTTGTTTTATGGGTCCAATCGAAAACTACAAAAATAGCCAAGTGAAAAAAATAAAAGCCGATTTTAGGAACAAAATAATCCTAAATATGATGGAGACATTAATATGTTGCTTGTAATTTTATTATTTGGAGTTTGTGCTGTGCTTTTGCTCATCTTCAATGCCTTTTATGTGTACATATGCGTGTGTATCAAGGGAGTGAGTTTATCTTTCTTAAACCACTAGAAGCCTAAAGCAGGGTGTGTCTTGTTGGAGGCCTGGTGCTATGACTGCTCAGACAATTGCATTAAGTTATATTTCAAAAACAACAACATACGTAGGACAGAAAGCATGTGTGGATGCACGTGTACCTTGCAGAGAGCGAGGAGGGCATTCCTGAAGTCTCCACTGGTGTCAGACCTGATGTCCACCTCCAGATCCTTCTTGTAGTCTTAGAATAAAAACAATGAAAGCCATGATTTAGTACAATGCACTGAAAACTGTGTTTTGTCTTTTTTATAATCTTTTTGTTTTGTATTGTTATTTTTGTGTTTTGTTCTGTGTTTTGGCTCTTCTGTTGAGTTCTGTTCTTATGTCTTCTTTGTGCTTTGCTGTCCCAACTCATGCACTCTGTTAGTACTCAGCACACTTATCATCAGCACACAAACTCACTGGTTTTTCTAAAGTTGTTGTCATATTGTCTTTCACCTTCTTTCATAATATTTGCTGATTCCTGTGATGCTTTGCTTTTTTTTTGTTGGAAAAAAACTGCTGAGTTCCTGCATACGGCCTTCTTCTTGGCTGCATTTTGGTCCTGCAAGAACTCGCCAACCACCATTTTTTAGATCCTCAGGCTGTTTTCCCACCTCTCGCTCATGTGTCACTACTAATAATAATGAGTACTTGGTTTGAGGAAGTGTCATTTCTGTTTGCACCTACCTTCCTTGTAGGCTTTCTTTAGGTCCAGGATCTGCCTGTTAGTTCTGGAGGCAAGAATCTCGATCAGAGTATCCTCGTCTGTTCCAAGACCCTGACAAAGAGGTACAGAAACAAGCCTTTACGCTTTACAAATTCAGTTCCAGCGACAGCATTTAACCTCGCATTAGGAAAACAGTGAATGAATGTGTGGAAGTGGGTGGGTTTCATGACAAAATAGAAAAGTTGTGATAAAGCCATCTTAATCACCAAACATGCATTTTGCTTTGGAAAGTGTGTGTGTGGGGTGGGGTGTTAGTACCTTCATTGCCAGTTTCAGCTGCTGGGCATCGTAATGGGCTGGTGTTTTCAGCAGAGCAAGCACCACCTCCTCCAAATCTCCATTCAGAGCATTTTTCAGGGCAGTCTCTAGAGGCTACAAGGAGACAAGACATAGTGCTCAAGTTGTGCAGTTCAGTTTATTTATACAGCACCAAGTCACAACAGAAGTCGTCTCAGAGCACTGCAGCATTCACATCCATTATAAAAGCCAATCAGTAAAAGTTATCTACCTAAGGAAGCCAGCAGATTGTGTTAAATATTCACTTTGTCACACATGTGAGTAACTCCTGCTAATCAAAACCTACAGAGTAAATCTTCCTGTCCCCATGTTTGGGTAGGTACCATTACCTTGCCAGTGGTTTGCTGGTAAGCCTCTTTGATTTTCTGTCTCTGCTCGTTGCTCCTTTTGACCAGAACTTCAATAATGGTCTTTTCATCCACACCTGCAGGGTGATTGAACAGAATATGTCATCACATGCATTGTTTTGGCTAGACACTGGGGGGGGTCAACAAAGAAACAAGAATGGGCGTTCTGTGTTGTTTACTGTAATGACACATAATGGCCAGCAGGGGGCGGCACCATTTTAATACAAGGAATGAATCTTTGTATTAGAAGCAAGGGAGGTGTTGACATGCTCATACATGCAAAAAAACAAAAACAAAAAAAACTTTTTTAAAGCTTACCCTTTGCTTTGATGGCTTTATCCAGGACTGCTGCATCTGCACTGGGGTTGAAATTGGGCGCTGCGATCACTGTTCCTTCATTCATCAGGACCTAAAAGATGGCACAGATGACTGTTTAGTAAAACTGTGGCTTCTGCTGAGAGGAATGTCTGAGTAGGGTTGCAAAATACATTTTTCAAATGCTTTAGGTGGTTTAATGCTGAAGCAAACAAATTCACCTGACACCAACCACAGCAGTCTTTCAGCTTGAAGCACGCAGCAGTTTTTTGGAAACATTTTTGCCTTTTTTTCCCCCTTTAACCAGTTTTACTGCACTTAAAAACATGCCCCTGCTTGACTGAAATGAGCAAAAACTGCAGAGTCTACGAGCCCAGACTGAAATCATGCAAGAAAACTTTATTTTACAACTTTCCCTCTGTGCACTTTAAGCAGCAGAGGAAAAGAGAAGTGCAATTTTGTTCTGCCTGCAGAGTTTATAAAGGGAGGGGCACAAATTCCTGCTTCTCTGAGTCACACGTTTTTAGAGCAGCCATCATGCTTACTTCAAACAAACTTTACAGTCACGTCTCACTTTCTCTGTTTTTAATGTCAGATTGTATCTTTTTTTGCAGTTTCACTCCTTTTCCTTCCTTTTTTTTGTTTCTTTTGTAAACTTGTTCATTCAATCCCCTCACTGCAGAAGTATCTCTCTCTCTCTCTCTCTCTGTCTCTCTCTCTCTGCCTAATCACTTTTTCCACCCCAGCATACCACGAGAGGAAGACCCAAAAAAACAGAAAAACTGTTTGTTTGGCCTTAGCAACTGGAACAGAACCGCAGGGTTACATACTGAATCATCAGCCATGCCCAGATAGATGGTTTGCTGCAGGAAGCTCTGGATGAGACTACCACTAGCCATGTTGGGCTGTAGGATCCGTCTGTAAAAGGGAGAGGACAACATTAGAGAAGAAAATATCAGTGTCATAAAAAGAGTTGACTTTTCAGACAGTGAGAAAATGTTTATTTTAATTTAAACTTTACACTACATAAAGTTCTTCTCTTTAAAACTTGATGGCAGAAGAAAGAAACTTGTTTTTGTTCATCCTTTAATAGAGAGCAAATACTAAACCCTGTGTGTTTACTGGAAGGGTTCAGTAATTACAACATGGACTAGTCGGCTCTGCCACACCCACATTCAGCACAGCATGGACACAGAATGCTGTAGTTTGGATCACATGTGAGTCTTCTTTCTGTTGTCAGATACTGGGGCTGAATGGAAACCTGAACATACAGTTAAACACCGTAACACTTCCATTACTGCAAATGTGTAAAAGTTTTCTCAGCCACACCCTCAGGAAGTTGCACGAGTACTGTATTTGACAAGAGAAATAACTTTAGAAACTGAGTGTTAATGTTCAAACTTCACTAAAACAGCAAACTCAGATTGGGAGCGCAGACTTGAGCAATCAGAACTACTCACCGAATGGCCTGAGAGGAGAGAAGTTAGTCTTCAGTGCTGGTTACAGGAGGCAGAGAGCCTGACGGAGTGGTTTTAAATACCAGCTGACCACACCTAGTAACCAGTCCAACCCACCCTCTTCCGTGGCTGCAGATGGGCTGAGCTTCTGTCATGCATCACGCTGCACATTTCAGAGTTCAGACTGTTTCTCCAGCAGGATTTCTTAAAGGCCACTCGTCTTACTGAAGCACTTTCATCGTGCCAGCTCCTGATCTTTCATAAAAATTGTGATCTTATTGTAAAATCCCAAATATATCCTTCATACGAGTACTTTAAGACTTCATGAAACACATTCATGGGTTTTCAATATAGGCCCATGTATTTGCCCATGTGTGAGTGTGCTCATGTGTTTGTCCTTTGCAACATACCTCATTAACCATTAGGTGTATATTGACGCATGCCTCAGAAAGTCATCATTTAATGAACATTTACAACCGATTAACTTTTGGAGTCCCTTTCAAGATGGCCCAAGTGAAGAACAATTCAAAGACGATTCTTTAAGGTTGTGTTTTTTTGGGTGGTATTTAGAGAAAAAAGTATTTAGATAGGTTTTTAAATTCAGATTGTGTTGAACTTCTAGAAAATGCATCACCTCCATCTAAAATATTAAAATTATGTTTTTTTTTTTTTTTCTTTTTTTTCTTGCTTGATGGGAAAATTAAATTTCTATTTAAAAAACTGCAGACATTCCTGTGTATTGCTGTCATAGCCAAATGTTATCAGTGATTACTTGAAAACGCATCACAATCCGTTCAGTTGGATGTCACCTTATGTCACAAGGTCACAGTTCAATTTGATGAGCACAGATAACCTCGGATTCCTTCAAAAAGTCTGGCTTTGATTTAATGAGATAAAAAAAGAGTACCTTTAAGGTGTGGCTTTCTTTTGTTATAACCGGTGAGACAGCGAGCTGAAACATCTACATGCACAGAGGGGAAATACTTGTACACGGTGGTGATTAACAGTCAGTGATGCATTTGGTTGACAACGTTACAGGTATTTCAACACAGTCAGACCTCGTCATCGTGCTAACAATCAAACTTTACAATGTTTCAGTGCCTCCTTGAACCGGAAAGCTTTTCCCTGTTAGGACTTGTACATACAGGAGTTATTTTCTGGAAATGCCACATTTGACAAATCACCAGCTTAAATAGAGGAGTAAGCAGGCAAATCTTTTTTTTTTTTTCATTAAAGTGGCATCATAAGAGGATTTACTGTTAGGTAAGGTGTGTTAAACAGATGTCCAAGCTGTGGACCAAATGTTCCAAACAATTCTCTTGGCTCACAAAAGATAGGAAATCCTCAAAGAAGAGCTTGGCCAGGAAAAACACGACAACAGAGAGCAGCTTGAGACGCAGGAGATGCAGCACTGACCATGGCATTGACTGTCTACATTCATGGCACCTTTTGGAGGAATTTAGACAAGCTTTTGTATGAAAATATTGCTTCTGCATCCTTGTTTCACAGTAAAAACTGTAATAATGTACCTGCTTTAGCTACATTCCCTAGACCTTTGCCATTTTGTCATTCATTCACCCTTTACATGTATTTATACAGTTTAGTCTCACTGAGCCTCAGCGACACAGTTACAAAGACCTGATTTTGACAGAGCGATGACAACAATAGACAACAAAGACAACAGCAGACTATCATTAAAGCAAGCATACTAATTGAGAAGAACAAATGAACGAAAATGGTAGTAAAAATGAAACAAAAACAGCTAGGTTGTGAGGCGATGTAGAAAACAAAAAAACAGGAACATGTCTGCATGTTTGAAGCCACTTAGCGAAGTCAAGGTCGAGAGCTTCAGGTCTTTTTATAAGATATTCCAGGAAACAGGAGCAGAGCAGGAGAAGGCCCTTTTGCCTAGTTCAGTCCTCACTGAGGGAACACTGCAGGTAATCATGTCCTGAGAGCGCACGCTGTAGCTGCACTTACGCAGTGACATGTAGGAGGAGATGTGTGAAGGCGACAGACCAAGAAGTGAAGTTAAAGATGAAAATGTACCACTGAGAGACTCTGTGTGAAATTAATGATGTCCAGTTCACCAGTGAATACAAGGTGCAGTGGTGGGTACGGTAATCACATCCAGTTATGAATCTTAGTGCACCATGATAGACAGCATCCAACATCTGCAGGGTGCTTTTAGGGACGTTCATGTAAATAATGTCACTGTAGTCAGTGGAAGGAAGGAAAGTCACAGTTACAAGGCATTTCCTAGCATTCAGTGTTAGACAGGATCTATTTCTGAAAAAGAAACCCAATTTAACTTTCAGTTTCTTTACCGAGTTTTCTACATGGAGCTTAAAAGAGAGCTGCGAATCGATCAAGATACCCAAATATTTGTAGGAATCGACAGACTCGACAGGGACACCATTCGAGAATAAGGAAGAACTGCTGGGACCAACTTCCTGTTTGAAAACAGCATCCCTTTGATTTTGTTGGCTTTTAGGACAATTTTGAGACTGAACAAATTTGACTGGATGATGTCAAAAGTGGATTGCAAAAGTTAGAAAACCTTAGCAACTGTATTAGCTCGACAGTAAACAACTGTATCATCAGCATAGAAATGTAAGAATGCATCAGGGATGGTCTGATCTACATTACTTATGTAGATTGTGAAGAGGGTGGGTCCTAAGATTGAGCCTTGTGGTGCACCATTATTAACAGTTAGATAACTGGAAGAAGTACCATTATGTTGAACACAATGCCTCCGATCTGAGCGATAGTTGGTGAACCAACCAATGGTGTGTTCAGAGAAACCAATTTCTGAGAGCTTATGACACAAAATGTCATGATTCACAGTGTCAAAAGCTTTAGACAGGTCTAAGAAAAGTGCAGCACAATTATCCTTAGCATCCAGTGCTTCAACAACATCACTTTGCAAACTTTATAACTAACTTCTTACATGTGTAAAACTTGTGTACAACATTACAGTGAATAATCCTGTTCCTCGCCCACCACTGTTTAGCTACTGGTTTAACGTTGTGAACCATTGTTGGTCACTGGAGCCTGACTGACTCCTCCTCCTCAGGTGTGTTTCATCACAGAGCTTGTAACTGTGTGAGCACATTCAGGTTGTGCTTGACTGTCATCTCTCAGAGTCTCTTGTTGGTTTTGTTGCACCTGTTAGGGTGGAACAACTTACAGTGTCTTCACTTTTTGACCTTGGGTGATATTTAAGGATTTTTATCAACTACTTATTTATCAGACGTTACAGAAAACGTGCATGATACCACTGACAGAGCATTAGACTTATTTCTGCTACAGTCACCATTGCTGAAGTAACTATTTGAGCAGATTTGCCCAGTCTGATTAATTATAAAACGCCTCAAAAGTGTTTACCCCCCTGGGATGTTTAACACTTTTATTCCTGTCATAAATTCATCATGGCCAATTGAAATTGCCCTTCTTTACAAAAAATACTGAATAAAAACAAAAGTAAAACTTCATCAGTCCAAAGTGAAATCAGCTTTCTACAGCATAGAAACAATTAAATAACATTTTGTAATGTATAATAAGAGACTGCACCAGCTATCACCCCTCTCCCATTAAAGTGGCTGTCCTATTTTAACTTAGATTTAATATACTTTTGATTATTGGAACATGCAAGGCAGGGAATGCGAGAAGACTTCCATCACTGGGGTTCTTTTAAATCCATTATTAAGAAATGGAAGGAATATGGAACATGAGTAAATCTCCCAAGAGCAGGTCATCCTCACAAAATGAGTGACATTGAAAGAAGGAGAAAAAAATAAAGAGACCACGAAGACACCTGTGACCATTCTGAAGGAGTTACACACTTCAGAGGTGTGACGGGAGAGACTGGGCATGCAACAGCTTTTGCGTGAGTTATGGGAGAGTGGCAAAGAAAAAGCCACCGTTGCAAAAAGCTGACTATAATTTGTCTAGATAGTTTAGAGACTGTAGTTGAAATGTATGGTCACTTTAAACAGGATGAATATTTATTTCACATTATGTTTGTCTTTAATTGGTATTACCCTGTATATATTTGATTTCCCTTTGACATCAAAAGGATAAAAAAGGTGTGTTTTATTATTTTGAAGGCCAAGTTATATTGCATGATTAACTTATGACAGTAATAGCAGAATAACACTTCCAAGTGTGAATACATACTCTCAATAGGCACTGTAACTTTTCACTGTTCAAGTGCTTAAAATGTACCATCACATAAGTTAGTCAAAGTGTTTGTGCATTTGTACCCCCAGAAGAATTTGACACAGCGAAAAAACTGAAGTACAATAGTTAAGAATACAGTACAATATTGTAATTAAACATCTGCCACTTTTCTTCACATAAATTGTGAATATTTCCAGACTGAAAAAGTCTACTTTTTTAATTAAACATAGCTTACATTTCTAAACTTTGAAAAACCTTGTAATCATAGCTCTAGAAACCATCTTGTTTTTTTTTTTTTTGTTTTTTTTTTTTT
>JARVGQ010070194.1:0-10274 GCA_031762355.1 Hypsolebias martinsi | reverse complement strand
TTCTTGCAAACAACCGTTCTCTTGTTAAGCTCTGTCTTCCCTCAGAACATTGTAGGATCTGAAATGATTTTTAAAGACAAAGGAGCGAGTTGAATTGCGATGTCTCCCTCTTCCCTCCTTGGTAGCAGGCTCCGTTCAAATAAAGGGAGCTGGCTAACTAGCTTGCTGTATGGTGGCCTACACGGCAACATTTCTTCTGTGGCCGAATGGACACAATGCAGTATGCAGTACGCTCAGGAGTAGGAGCGGAAAAATATAAAATTAAACATGTTTTAAACTCGATTTTGGGGCTTTTAGAATTGATTCTGAATTGCCAGGACTAAGAATCTAGATTCTTTTAAAAAATCAATTTTTTTCCTGCACCCCTATAACGCAGTATGAAATAGAAGACAGGATGCGAGCTAGGCGACGTGTGATGGTACGCTAATGCTTTATCCAGAGGGATTGATTTGTTATTATAGTTTTATTACCATAATTACACATCATAACCTGTTAACTGACCAAATTTTAATATTTTAAAGTTGTAATACAGCTCTATATGATCCAGTTCTGAAAATCTTTCAAAAATGCATTGATAAATTAGCAATTAAGTAGCAAGTGTTCTGATGTGTCTCTAACAGAATTACAAAATGCACAGGAATTGGTATATATATATATATAATTTTGTATTTCTAATGCTAACCTGCTACAGTTGGCTATAAATAAGATAAAAGCAGAGCATAAAAAATGTAAATGTCTATAAAGTATGGTTTAGTAATTCATTTGCTGTGTGTGTGTTCCAGATGATTCTCAAGCTAAACATTTGCACTCACAGAAGACCTACAGTGTGGGAGCTTAACAGATCATCTCACTGGTGGGATATTATTGTTCCTGGTTTCTCAAACGATCAATGGTCGTGAAACTTCAGGATGTCTGAACAAACATTTATGTACCTGTTCAACAAACTTCGTCCAGCACTGGAGCGACAAAATACACCGTTCCGCAAATGTGTGCCATTAAATAAGAGAGTTGCAATAGCACTCTGGAATCTGGCTACTGGGTCTGAGTACAGAAGTATTGGACATATTTTTTGAGTCAGCATCACAACTGTGTGCAGGTGTTTGCAGGAGTTTTGTGCGGCAGCAGAGTCATTGTTGGTGCCAGAACAGATCTGTATGCCTGATGAAGAGAGGTTCAGGGAAATTTCTCTTTACATTGAAAACAGGTGGGGGCTCCCACACTGTGTAGGTGCTATCGATGGCAGTCACATTCCCATTATAGCGCCACAGCACTGTCACACCGATTATTTTAACCAAAAAGGTTGGCATTCCATTATCCTTCAAGCTGTTGTGGATGAAAAGGGGCAGTTCTGGAATGTGTTTGCTGGATTGCCAGGTAGCCTGCATGATGCCAGCGTTCTCAGACTGTCCACACTGTGGGAGCTAGCCAGCCGGGTAAACCTGTTCCCAGCTCATATCAGGAATATCGGCATAGCAAATATTGGCTACTACATCCTGGGTGATACAGCTTATCCTTTGCAAGACTGGCTCTTAAAACCATTTTGTGACACGGGAAGGCTAACAGCAGAACAGCAGTTGTGCAATCAAAAATTTAGTAGTACACGTGTTGTTGTTGAAAATGCTTTTGGTAGGCTGAAGGGAAAATGGCGTTGCCTTCTTAAACGGAATGACTGTGATGTACAACTTGTGAAGTCCATGGTGCTAGTCTGCTGTGCACTACATAACCTGTGCGAAATTCATGGAGAGTCATGTGATACTTCACTGGATGAACCTCGTGCAGAAGCAGCACAGCCTCCCCATGCAGCTGTGCAACAGGAAGTTGAAGGAAGAGATGTCAGAAATGCTCTAATGGAGTACCTCCTGGCCATTAACTTGTAAACCTAAGTCATAATCTTACTTTATTGCCTTTTCAGCTTGCTTTAAACCCATGTTTTCTATTTTCTATTTTTTTATAATAAAGATATTTAAAAATATCCTCACTTTTATTATTGTCCGATATGCACAAGGTTCTTGTTAAAATTGCTATACACATCACACTTTCCTGTAGTCAGCGAAAATATATTTACAATAAGCTACAGATTTGAAATTAATTTGGTTTTAACTGGCTCTGTAATATAAAAGGTTTGTATTTCATTAAATGTAAATGGTAATATTTTGTTAGGGTTAATTAAAAGTCAAATGTAAATGGATAATTTGGTTTAAATGGGCCCCTAAACATAAAAGGTTTGTTTCTTTAAACGTAAAAACAAAGTATTAATTATTAAGTGTTAGTTGATCTGGGAACTCCTTGTGGTCCTCCAAGAAGAGCCTCATCGGTTTGATGTTGATATCTGTGCCTCCCTGGTTAGGCTGCTGCCCCCACGACCTGACTTCAGGATAAGCGAAAGATGGCTGGATGGAGACCAACACATTCCATCCAGCTCGCTTTGGATCTTCTCGTCAGCCACAAAGCACAAAAGCGCCTGCACCTCTGCAGTTGACCACATATTGGACATAATTGGTATTTTTTTCTAGCTAAAGCAATACAAAAAATTACGCTCCTGAAGGTATGACTAATGACGGGCTGTAGAAAAAAAATGGCGGATTTGTTGTTTTGGAAAGACTCCACAGACTCCTCCCCCCGACCAATCAGTGACTGACAGTGTTTCTGACATCATGGCGCGGCTCGCTTGGACCCCTTGAGAAGCAGGGCCAGAATTATCGAGTAGAGCAGGCCCGACGGACTAGTGGAAAAGGCCTCAAACGCGCCTCGAGCCAGAAATATCCGAGCCGGTGGAAAAGGGGCATTACCAGAAGGAAGTGGAGAGAGCACATTTTTGCTGAATTAGGCTGAAAAAAGTTGAAACAAATCCAAAAGAAATGTGGAATTAGCTGAAAAAATCAAATTAGCAGCCGCTAATTAACTAACAGCTAAATAGTAGCCAAAACTTGCAGAAAAAGCCGAAACTTGCAGAAATAAGCATATTGTTGCATAACATGCTGAAGTTAGCTGGAAGAAGAAGCACAAAAATGTTGTAGTTAGAAAGAATCTAAAAGGATTACAAACCAGCTAAAAAAAAAAAAAAAACAGCTGAAAGTAGCTTTAATTTGCACAAGGAAACTAGAAGCTGGACCAGAACAAAATGTAAAAGGAGCAGTAAAAGGCTGTAAACAGATTTGAAGGATGGAAAATGAGCTCAATTAAATTTCCTATGAGAAAAAAAATGGCTGAAAAGGCTAAATATCTCAAAAAGGTGAGGTTACACCAATACCAAAAGTCATAGCACCCCTCTCCTGAAAGAGCTGATCGTTTTGATAAGAATTGCTGAAATAGCACAAAAATTGTGCAATGAGAAAGATACCCAAAAACATACAGAAGAAAAATGGATCACAATAGTGTGAACGCTTTATAAAGATTCACACAGAATAAACAGTTTGAAGTTACTGTCAATCAAAAACATTAAAAAAAAATACTCACCTAAATAAATTATTCAGTTGATTAAGTTGATGATAATCTACAAAAAGCTCAGACTGAAGCAGGTTTCTGTGCAAATAAAAGGATGGCTAATTAAAAAGATAGCAGGCTTCAAAAGTTGGACTTTCTTTCTGCACCTGAACTCCTCTGATGAGTCTGCAGACAAGGACCGGAGGAGAAATGCAGTTTTTAATTTGGAAGCAATAATCATTTAGCACTTGTGTGACCTAATTTGCTGAGATTTTCTTGTTCTGATTACAAAAACACTTCATGCTGCAATCTGCTTGTACGTTTGTGCAATCTGGGAAATGCATCTGATCCTCTTGAGCTTTTCTCTCCTCAAAATGAAAATATATTAATTTTGATACAAAGACTTGAATGTCTGATGTGGACTTGTTTTGGTTTGGTCACATCAGAACTCATTCCTCGCTGCTGAAGGCAAAAGATGTTCCTTGTGTTTGTGAATGAGTTTGTTTCGTTAGCAAAATATCTCAAACTATTAAACACATACTGTATTAATAACTCTCAAAGTATTCACTAGATATACATCTATGATGAACATCTAGAGGTAACTTCATTCAAGATGGCCACCACAGAAAAACAACTTTATCAAACACTTAAAATTGTTATAAATTGGACAGATCATAAGTTAAACTTTAGTGTGGTAGTAGCTGAGAGTCATCCACAACAAATAAGCTGAGCATTAACTGATCATGTGAGTTCTGTCTTCAAAACTTTGCCATTAACCATTACTGTTAAATTGGTCTGTTAGCAAAAGATCTAATGAACCACTACATCTTAATGAAACTTTCAGAACATAATCTTTGAATGTACTGTACATTTACAACTGATCAACTTTTAGACTGATGCCAATCAAAGATGGCTGCCACAGCCAACTGAAGTTAGTAAAAACAAAAATTGTTGAAACGGCCAGTTTTACAGATATTAGGCGACATTTTGAGAGTTAGTAACAGAGCATGGTCTTCTACATATACTGTGTTGCATATTGTGCCACATTTTTGTAAAATGGTGGTGGTTGAACCCAAAATGCAGGGAGGACACAGAGGATTGAGGTTTAAAAGTAAAAGCTATTTGATAAAAATAAACAAAAGGGCTGACGTGGCATCGACAACGTATATGAACCATGAGAGGAAACTAGTAACATGAACATGGAGCCTCCACGAGACAATGCCCAGGAGACGCAAATGACAAACAGCTGGAAGAGACAACAGGTGGTGACAGAAGCTAATTACATGTGAGTGCAATAGCATAAACAGACCACAAGAGGGAGCCACACACTGGGAACAGACTGAAACACAAGGATCAGCGAAGGGAATAAAGAGAAGGTAAGCACAGAGAAAACAGACAAAAAGGACAAACTATGACACATTTTCATCTAAAAATGTGGCATTAAATGTTTAAGCTGGTAGATTTTAGTAAAACTAGTGCTTAATTTCAGCCGGATCTTGCTGGAACAGGATCTGGGAACTCTCTTATTTTGACGGGGTGTGTTCCAGTAACTGTTTGCTTGGATCTGGCAACTCCCAGGTTTACTAATAATAAAGTTATGAACAAATATGATTGCCTTGAACAAAGAAAACTTATACTGGATATGTAAACGGAAAATACTTACATAAACACTCATTTTAAACACAACAGACGACACAACACAACTTCTTTTATTTTATTTTTATTTTATTTATTTGTTCATTTCAAATAAAAAAAACACAAAATATTTACAAAACCATATTAATAAATATCACATACAATCATCTGCCTCTTCAAGTAGCATTTCTGCACCTATTCTTAAAAAAAATCTCAGCCCCTAAAAGAGTAGTGGGGGTGAATGCTGAGATAACCAAGCAGTTGTACGCCAGTAGGTGCCTGGATGTTCACGTGATGTCGGACAACAACGAGCAGACTCAGAGACAGTGTCGGGCTCTGTTCCGAGCCTGACTTACTTGCTGACTTGAAGGACGGAACTGTCAAGTAAGTCGAGTTCAGAACCAAGCCCGACTTACTTGACGATTACTTATTTGAGGATGCAGGATGCTTGACAGAAGCGGAGTGTTTACAAATGTAGGCAAACATAGATATTTAACAACCCGTTAAAATACACCAAAATGCAGGAAACTGCATCTACTTTATTCAAAATTTTCTAGGGGAGGACCCCCAGACAATCCCTCTCCCCCACCACCACCACCGGCCCACCCACTATTTGTGTTCCAGCATCGATCGGTTTACAACCTTGTACAGCAATCATTGGATAAACATCTAAAACCCATTAACATTTGGAATCAACTTAATTCAGGATGGCCTGCACAGCTAATGGACCTAAGACAAAAATGGCTTCAATTCAGCTAGTTTACAGCTATAGAACTCAAATTTGATGTGGTTCAGCTGAGAGTTATTCAAAACACATAAACTGAGAACACACAGAAAATCATTTACAAGGTTTATCCAAACCAGCTGAAACACTGTCCCCTTTCATCATCATTTTAATTCAAAACTCTGGAAGGAAAGGCAGCGGCTGATATGTATTCCTTCAATTAATCTTCAGCATTTATACTACAAATAAATACCTTTATCAGACAAAGAAACCCATTTTACAGTCACATCTTGATTTAATTCTAACGTCAGTCTGTAAAATCAGCTCAAGACAGGAAAAGAAAGAAAACAAGAAACCAGAGGACATCAGAGGGGATTGTGTTTGTCACAATAAGTCCTTGTTAACAATATATATGAAAAGAAACTACTGTCTTGACATGTCCTCTGCAGAAACTCTTCTTGTTCTTGTGAGAATATCACTGAGCTCACTCTTGCACAGAGGTGTATTCCTCAGAAGCATGTTAATTGGTTAATTTGCATAAAAAGAGAAATTAGTTTTTAGTAATGTGAGAACAGCAAAGAGATATCACTGTGGGACTGAAGTTATCACTTTCCTCTGTCGGTGAAACGTATCGTTCAATCAGCCTGGGCTAGCTCGAGTGTATCATTTAAATTGTTTTACCATCCTCCCCCTGTTGCAGTCAGGATTAATTAAAAGAAAAATTAATTCAGTGCACTTGATAACTTTGATCCATGGTAATGAAAAAGTAAACTCTCTGACATACAGTACATTATGCTCCTGGTTTCTCCTGGTGCCATTTGGCACATTGGCACAGTTCCAAACCAAAACATCTCTTTTGTTTGCTTTTTGCTTTTTAACTATAAAACTTTAAATTAATAAATAAATTACTACAAAACAGTTGTTTTGTGCTGTTACATGCTGGATGAAGGGTGTTGTTGGTATCTAAAGATTTGGTGAAACACAGGGGTGTTAAATAAGCTATTATTTTTTTATACAGCTGAAAATAGGACATAAATGTAGATAAAATAAGGTTTAATTAAAATAAGAAATATAATAACATTGATCAATAAATAAGTTACGGAGGGGTACGAATAATCATATGTGTGTGTGTGTGTGTGTGTGTGTGGGGGGGGGGGGGGTTGTATCCTACAATATCCTTTAATGATTTTCTCCAACAATTATGAATTATTTTTCAAACTGGTGCCACAAACAAACGGAATTATAGTCTAATAGCGCCCTCTCCTGGTAAGAAAATGTTAGTTCATGTGTAGGTCTTTTTTTTTTTTTTCAAAGCATGTTTTTATGAGGCTCAGCTAGAAACGCTACCTCATCGCCCACGTCTCTTTTAAATAGTGCTTGTTTATTGTGCACATCTTAATATTGTAATCCTAAAATTTGAGCTTATTTCAAAGAAAAAGACTGTCGTTTTTCTCTTTGAGCACTTTGTTATTCAGCTTCTGTCATCAGACAAACTCCATCAAGGACACAGGAAGCTGTTTTGATAAAAAATTGTGTTTGTTAGGGAGAAGACGGTGCAGCTGTGGCCTTACCTTATCTAATTCAGTCTGTGCAGTGATTCTTTGTTTCTTGGCCAAAGACAGACTGTGACTTCTTTTTTTTATCATTCAGCCTCTTACACCTTGTACAAAAAGCTTTTGTTAATAAAATATAAACTTCTTAAATATTTTCTTCTGTTTTAAATTTCTGACACGCAGCCTAATTTTGCAGAAACTGCTTTGTATGGGGAAAAACTGATCATCGTGTTTAAAATAATATTACGACTGACTTTTTAAAGGAAGTGCATAAATGTTCAGCTGTTTTATTTAAAAAAAAAACAACTTTTGAATTATTTTAATTAAAATTAGAAGTCGTTCCAATAAAACTGGTGAACAACAGAAAATCCTCTTATTAAATCTGAATCAGCTTTAAAATAAAACTTCTAGATGAACTGTAAGGCCCTACATGTTAACAAATACAACTAAAGTGTTGTTTAGTTTGAATACCAATCAGTGTTTTGGTTGTTTCAATGTCACAATGTTTCAGAGATCTTGTTTGGTGTCAGAATGTCTGTCAGTGTGATGAAAGCATGCTATACTTGTGAGGTCATTATATGTGAGTGAAATGTTGTCTGGGGTCCACCATAACTAAAGAAATACTTGAAAATAAAATGGATTTAAACACACACACACACACACACACACACATACAGAGTGAGATGTTTTTCAGGTCAGGCTAACCCGACCAGACACTCCCCTCTCTTAGAAAGTCTGGTTCCAATCACACCACTTCCTGACGCACTAACAAAACAATAAATCACACACACTTTTCCTCTAGAGTAACAGTTTCATTTTCTTTCAGCAGTAGCTGTAAGCTTAACAGTAGAAAATACTAGATGCAAACGTTTAGCTAAAAGAAGCAGAAGGCTAACAGATGGCAAACCTGATGATTCTATACATCCTGCCCCTCCATCCTGGACAGAAAGATTAGCACCATTTGCCACAGATGTAAGAAACACATCAACAAGGAGCACTGTAGGGCAACTGTGATTAACACATGCAAACCACACCCTGTACATTGTACTATTTCTAATGTTCAATTTATGGTTTATTTTTTAATGTGTGCTTCCTATTCTGAGTAAAATACAGTAGGTTTTATAAATAAAAATACATTTGCCTGTTCCTTATCTTAGATCCCATAATTAAAATGTCACCATAGTTAATATTGTTAGGTAAACATTAATATTGGCTTTTTTTTCTGGTTGATGAGCTGTATTATTAGACTACAGTATTAGTCTCAGATAATCGACTTAACCTTCAACTTCATCGTAGTTAATGACCAATCGCTATTAGCTGTAAAGAAAACAAAGGATTTCACAGCTTGATGCAGCCAAGATATATATATAGTTTACCCTCCAGGAGATATATATCAGTACAACAGTAGACAATCATAAAAAAGCATATTAATGAAAAATTACAAGAAAACTGCATTAAAAAAATAACAAAACATAAACAACTACATTATAAAACAATGTAAAATACTAAAAACAGGAAAATGTCTGTTGGTTTATGCCATGAACTTTGCAGATGTAAAGCTATTTAATATTTTATTTAATTCATTTATTCATTCATTTAAAAGAGACAAAATGAAACAAATTCATCAAAATGAAAACATTGAATGAAAAGAGTGCAGAAAGGAAACAAATTCTCATATCACCCCCTGATTTAAAAGAATATATAAAATAACTTTAACCAAACAATCACTTAAATTAATCACTTTAATATCCACTTTAAAGCTAGGAATAAAATAAAACATGTTTTGTTTTAGCAGAATTTAATCGTAACTTTGAAACTTATCCAACATTAATAAAACATACCTCAAGTTTTTGGACATGCATGCATACATGTGTACACATTGTACTTGAGAGGAGATAATTACAGCCTCATATAAAATCACTGATGATGATGATATCGGAACTGTATCGGTATCGGCCGATATCCAGATTTAAGTATCTTGATCGGATCGAAAGAAAGAAAATGTGGATCGGTGCATCCCTAGTTATGCTATTACTCAGTAAATTAGAGAACATTTGACATCAGAAATTAAACATACAAGTTCAGTTCTTTGCATCATGACAGTAAATATTGTCTAAACAGTACTTGAACTAGGCTGAATTCATTTCATTTCATACGTAAATCAATGCAAGCAATTGTTGATACAACTACATAGCTACTCATATGTATATACTGTGTATATACCGTTCAAGCCCCGGCACCGACAACATCAAAAAATGTGAGTGGAAAAAGGGGGAACACCCACACCTGCCTCCACCCTCATTCGCCCCACTCTGGGCCGCTGAGCAAGGCCCTTAACCCCCACCATATGTTCCCTAAAACAGGTCTCTCTTGAAAAAGAGTTCTCATGGCTCAATGAGACTACCTGGATAAATAAAGGGTAAATGAAAAAATACTGTGTATAAGTAAATGGTTGGACTTCCGGACCTTGGCCTCATGAAATTTTGACTGACTGGACCTCTTTAAATTGTAATTGAATACCCCTGGTACAAAGTCTAAGTTCAAACAGGAGGATAGTGAGCACAAACAACCGTTTAATACAAAACCATATAAAATAAGGTAATTGTACTCTTTTCTTTTACAACAGAAAGTGTACACCCTTATTACACCAGGTAGTATGTTCACTTTTACTTCAGATTTCTTATTGCTCAGTTCCTTTCTTTAGTTCAGAGTTTGTGATTTAAGTCAGTCAGTCAAGTCAGTTTGTTCAACATATTTTCTTTAGTCAGTTTCAATGGCCAAGTGTTTCTTGAGATCCCAAATCCTATCTTAATCCAGTGCAAGGCAGGCAGCAGATATAGCAGTCCCAGGTCTTGGGTTGAAACCTGCAGCCCAGTGCATCCAATCCAGGTCTGTAGAGGTGTGCAGCTGGACAACGTCCCAAGTTGAATGGGGTTGAA
>JARVGQ010070177.1:0-10277 GCA_031762355.1 Hypsolebias martinsi | reverse complement strand
CGCAGCGCCAAATTTAAAATGACTTTGTATTAAATTTTCATATATTTATCATTTTGTTTGCAAAGACAAACATAGTTCAATGATACAAGATATATATGTTGTGCCATTTTATGCAAAGTTCAAATATCATGTCAGTGGACCTTTAAGCCCCAAGGGGTTATCTTGACCTTTTTTTTTTTCTCAAAATACCTAGCTGAAATGTAACTGAGTATCTCAGCTTTTACAAAATCTACTTAAATAATGTTGGTATCAAAATAAAGCTAACACCTGGGGGTTTTTATTAGAAGTATTAAAACAGCTGCTGAGGTTTTAGAGATATTAAGGATGGAACATACATTTTGAATTTTTTTCATTCAACTGAATATGTTTTTCATATTCATATTCCCTCAAAAACAAGTAAAAAAAAAACTTTCAACGCACTTTACAACATATTTAGGTATCTGCTTTGACTTGCTTTTTAAAAATAATGTCAAAATCTATCCTTTATAGAGTTGCTTGAATGTGTGATTTGCACTGAGGCCATTTTGTTTACTTTCTGATTCAACTGCTTGACATTTGAACTGTGTTTGGTGAATGTAAAAATAGTTTCCATGAGCTTTTAGCTAAGATTCTTAGGTTTCTTTTGATACCAAACATGTCCAGGTTCAACTGACAGATCTTAAGTTAATAGAAATAGAAAAAGCTTTTTTGCCCCTTGTACCGGGGGCATGGGGTTTATGCTTTGAAACTGTATTTGAAATTTGCTTTTAAACAAAATTATTTAAAATTAAAAACTTAATATTTGTAAGTTTTCTTTTCTCAAACATCTACTATGCCAAATACTTTTTGAAAACTTCTATGCTTTTATGAAGTCAACTCCTATTCAAATGACTTGTTCTAGAATTTAATTAAAACTTTTATTTCTTAATCTTGAATTTGCTTTGCTAAGAAAAAAGTTATAATACATCTTGGACTACTGAGATGCATAAGGACATAAGGAAATTGCTGTACAATCAAGATTTCAAATGCCAGAACATGAATAATAAATGGTCTTAAATTAAGTGAATACAACATCCAAACAAAATACACCATTTACATTTAAGAAATCAAAAGCCACACGGTCTGATGGTTTGGCAATATGTCCACATTGGGCACTGTTTCTTGCCTACTGATCTACAGACATTTGCAAACCATTACAGCATGGCACTACAAAATCAAAATGCTGCTTACCAAGAACTCTTTAAAAAGGTCGCCAGGCTTCTCATTAAGGTACACACACAGAGATTTCAGGATACATTCTCGTCTGACTTCAACGGTGGGGTTCTGTGTAAAAAAGTTTTTTTAGTCTTCAAAATTGCACTCAAAGATTTTAATAGCTGCTCTTTTGAACATTAGGAAAACAAAATTTAATTAAAAAAGTAACATTAATTAACAAGTAATGTTTTGAAGTAAAAATAATTTGCAAAGACATACTTTATCCAGGCCTGTCATCAGTCGGACGATTTGGCACCCTGGTGCTCCTCCTTTCTTCTTGAACACTTTGATCAACTTGCTCGAATACTGATCCAGTTGAAACATGAAAGTTGACATCAAAGGGACAGTAGTGATCCGTGTGAATTCTCCATCGACCTGGCAGATTGAGACACAAAAACATTTCAACTTTGTAAGCCTGTTGCATGTGTGGACAGAATGACAAAAAAACAGAACTTCATAATCTTAACAAAATGTGTACAATTTTCAAATCACTGACATGCTGTTTAAGATCCTGTTTACTCTCAGTATTCCAGCAATTAGATTTGGAGAAAAGAACTTACCTCACTCTCAGAAAACAGAGCTGGCCATCTGGATTTGAACTCGGCTATGAAAGGTACATCTGTGATGACTTCTTGTCGTCTGTAGGCAAATGTCCTTTCCATTTTCTTTTTAATCAGCTGTTGATTGTTCCTCTTCTTTACCTCAAGTGTCAGTGCTTTTCTTTCTTCCTCAAGGGTCTCTTTACTTTCACCAACAGGATAATCAGGACAGTAATTGACTTCGGCCTTTCGTGGTTTCTTTACTTGATTAGGGCCTTGACTTGTGGATCCTCGCTTCTCCTTAGCACTATTGATGTCCAACTCTGGACATCCAAGGTTTCGAAGTCTAGTGCGGTAGTTAGCCATTTTGTACTTCAAGCTTATTTTCCATCCATAGTATCCAGTGACTGACCCTTGCTCCTTTAAACAAGGGTACTTGGTGATCAGTGCTTTAGCAACATCATCAAACTCTGCACTTGATGGATAAACCTTGTATTGGACAATTTCCTCTGCCAAAGCCTCTAGCATGTCAGACTTCAATTTGTTACTTACATTTAGAAGAGTTCCATTGCTGAGGAAGTCGTGATTGGCCCTTTCTAACTGAAACTGTACATCATAACTGAACTGAGGTATTTTGAAATCTTGTGGCCACGGTTGAGATCGAAGACAAGATCCTGAGGATGTAGATTCAGCGGACGAAAGTATGTCTGTGTCTACTGTTGCATCTGAGCACGATGAAACTGACTCTTCCAAGTTTATATCAGTTGTGTCCACTGTCTGTGGTGAATAAACAACTTTAACTGTGGCCTTGTCTTTGAGTTCTGAGGTGGAAGTCAAGTTAACATATTCATTGTCAAAATCAGCATCTCTATACTGAAGCCTAAAATGACCTGACACATTTTGCTGTCTCCGAATCTCTTCTTTAAGATCCTCCACAGAATCTGGTATCCCATTGGGAAGGTGTAGTTTTGTTGCGTTGTCAATCCCAAGTATGACACGTAAAGCTGAAGCCATCTTGGATTCAATCTAAGACAAAACAAAAGTATGTTGTAATTGGTTTTTACAAACAGGTTTCCAAACATTTATAAAGTGAATCTTCAAACTTCTGTTATTTAACTTTTAGGGTGTGATTGTAAGAACTTTAAGAATCTTTGGTTAATTAATTTTAAAACAGGTAGGGATTAAATGAACATGCAAACCATAAACTGTAATGAAAAATATAATTTATATGCCAATAGATGAAATGATAATTTCACAAGCCTATTTAGGATTGTCCTTTTCATTTATCTTTAAACCTTGAACTCTGCTATAAAAGGTCCCAGGACGAAATTTCAATAGCCAGGGTTAAGATAAAACAAATTTCAAAAACAGAATTTGGTAAAATACTAGAAAAATATTTCTGCTGTGCACTTTTTGGTGGATGTGCATTATAATGACAAACTGATGGCCAGACAGAGATGAATTGGCAAACATATTGAGGGGAAAAACAGTAACTGTTGGACAAATTTTACTTTTCCCTTCCATTTGTTTACATTTTCTAATGTGGGATGGGCAATATGGACTAAAATATTTATCACAATAATTTCTAGGTTTTATCACGATAACGATAACTTACGATAAAATAATAATAATAAATATATCTTTTGTATTATCAATCTATCACTACATTCTGTCTTGAGAGCTCTAATATACTAGAAGCCACTAAACTATACAGTATTAAGTTCAAGTAGGACACCTGTGTTGTAAAACTGACACCCATCGAAACAAGAATATGCAATGTACAATATGAGAACAAATTTGACATTAATTTTAAGGTATCCCCGATTAGTTGTAGACTTGATTAAAAAAATAAAAATAAAAATAAAATAAAGACTGTAAAAATACTGTAGGATGTTTAGTTTTAAAATTTTTAAACTAAAAAAGTAAAAAAATATATTACAAGGACAAGGCCATTTTATTTACATGCAAAGCATTCTGGGTAAATGATGACGTGGGTAGGTCATCGGTGCGAGGCTGCTAGCGAGCTATATCGACCCTGAAAGTCAATCTTGGACAATATCTGTCCTCATCTATATTTTCAGTTACAGGCTGAGTCATTTCTGCTTTCACCTCTCTGTCAACGCTCTCTGGTTATATTTAAAAGAGGCAATCGTCAGATACTGTCCAAGATTAACCTTCAGTGTGGATATAGCTCGCTAGCAGCCTCGCACCGATGACTTACCCACGTCATCATTTACCCAGAATGCTTTGCATGTAAATAAAATGGCTCCGCCCATGTTAAAATATATTTTTAAAAATGTACAAAACTAAACAGCCTACAGTAATTTTACAGTCTTTATTTTACAGTTAAAATACTGTACATGTTTATCAAATAAAGTCTAATGTCAAAACTAATCGTGGATCCCTTTAAAGGGTGTAAACAGCAAAATTTATCAATAATAATGAACTAAAGTTTATATGATAAATCTTCAAATCACATCCTCTTTGTAATAATTATTATCTTTGTAATTTTGTAAAACCTCAGAAGAACTCTAACCCATGTAAAATCTCAGTAATATAATAAAAATATAAAACCATGAGAAAATACTTTTTTTTTACTAATCACTGAAAATAATGAGTTTTGCTGCTCTGGGAAGTAAAGCAATAATATCTGTGCCCTAAAGGATTAATGTTCAGGGGAGGGAGGAGCTGGTGTGAGTGGAGACTACTCGCACAGCTCGTGGCTGCTGGGACAGAGAGGAGACGGAGGAGCTGTGGTTTTTTTGTGGGTCCAGCAAGTTGAAGCTGGCTGTCCTGTTTCTTTTTCTAATGTATTGTTGAACTCTAAAGAGTTTTTAGATGACTATGACTCTGTTTTTGCACGTTGAGTTATTACGATAGCTTTTTAGCTTTACTAATTTAGCACATGCTCTGCGCGTCGACGTCTGCTCTGAGTAAACAACCGAAGTTTGACCAGGCGGGGAGGCATGTAAAGCCTGGCGGCATGCGGTGGGATTTTGTCGTTTTTATCACGAGATGACAAATAATTACCATGGTGAATGTCTGACGGTATATAGCACACAATAACATATTGCCCATCTCCAAGTATAAAATAAATACGTTTAAAAATATAACATTTATCACTAAAGAATCAATTACAGCATAATGTTATGCTAAATATTTACCAGTCACAAAGCACAAATCTTTTCAATGTCACCATGCGAGAAGATCCAACTCTGTAGTGAGCCAAAGGATATGGGTCTGCAAGTTCGTTTATCTCAACCACTGCCAGTTCTGATGTTGGATGCAACTCAAAAGCTCGATAGTGCTCTTTGTACCATGAGTCCATTTTTTTAACAATAAGATTCAGATTATCTTTGATAATGCATATCTGAATCACTTCTGAAAATGCTGGAAGGCCTCCATATGATCCATGCACAACTATCATGCCTTTTTGGTATTTGATACCATTTAAAGACACACACTGAGCCAGATTTACATCAGAGATGTCAGTGTATTTTTTGGAAAGTGTGCTCACCACAAACTCACTCAAGACATAAACGGGTACCTTTGAGACGTGTGACACCTCCAAGCGAGAAGTTTCATTTTCAGGACAAAGCATGTTATGGGCAACCATTAACTGATGCTTTGTGGCAAGAGAAAGACATACATTTTTGAAATTATTTAAATGCCTGACGACCTGTTTAAAAAAACTGTGTTTGGCCTCGAATCGCATAGTCCACAATGACACAAGAGGACCAAAGCGCTTAATCATTTCAGGATAATGCTCCAGAAAATGATGTTTTGGTAATAACTTTTGGCCTGGAAAAAGTTCTTGGTAGCATTTTCGATGCTCTGATATTTTGGTTTCAAGATATGCAATTGATTCTGAAGAATGAATGGGTGCTATTACTATTTCTGCAATGTCTTTTAAATCTAAAATCAGTTGCCAGACTGGTTCATTGTTGGGAACAAAATTTCCCACAATTAGTGGGAGTAACCGAAGGAGACACCAATTTTCATGGGCATTGCCTCCCACTGTATGTTTTTTAGTCAACGTTTTAGGTAATAATTGTGGGCGATTTGTTTTGTCCACACCTTTGTATGGAAATGACTGAATGAGTTTATTTAGATTATCAAAGGTGAAAAACTTTTTAGACAAAAGTACCTCAATACACCTAGCCAGTTCTACTGGTACAATACCCTCAAATAAATCGTGGACAATATCAGGAGGAAACCCAGTCAGTACATCAAAATGTGCTAGGCTATCAGTTAGAATGCAGGATGTTTTCACACCAAAGCAGCTTACCCCTGTTTCTTGTGCCTGTCTGACGTGAAGCTGATGAACTTCCTTAGATCTGTACTCAAATGCTCCTGTCTTCACCTCTTTGTCCTGGATGTCAGACAGCTGTGCTGTACAAAAGCGACAAAAATATTTTGCTGAAAAACTTTCTACAAATCCAGCCAACCCATGAGCTCCAAGATTATCTGCTACTACACACTGTACAGTGCCTTTTATTAGTGTTCCAAAATGTGGAATAAACAACCCCTGCTGCTCCAATATTATAATATCGTGTAGTAAAGGCTCAAAAATTTTCTTGTAGCCATATGTCTTCACATCATTACTTTTACACAGTAATGCCAGGTATATTGAAGACAATGCTGAGCTTCTGCCTGATGGCAAGTTACCCAAAATCCAGTAAACTGCACAAAGTTTGTGTTTTTTACGTGATGTGCCTAAAGGATTGCAAACCTCAAAGTCATCAATGTATAAACACAAGGAAATCCGGAAATCACCACTTGAAAAAAATAAATTGCCTTTACAGAACTCTCCGTCCTGATACGACAGATACTGGTTTTTATTTTCAGTTAAAGGTACCTGTGTATGCTTCTCAATGAGTTCATCAACTACATCTTTACGACAGAGCAGCTGTTGAAGAGACTTTAGCAGGGGGATATATTGAAATGTTTTGTTTGAATGTGTTTCTAGCACATATTCAATGGGCTCAACAACCTTGAAGTTTTCTTTGTAAAATTGCTTCCGTTTGAAAGTTGAGGCTAATGGACCTTCTTTAGCTACAGATTTGACCAATGGATTATTTGTGAAAATAGTATGTTCAAGTTCACTTATTAATACCTGATCAGCTTGAAGATTATGTTTTCTAAGAACAGCATAAATAGTACTATTTGATATGGGTACTGAAGCTGAAGACAAAATAAAATGCAGTTCTTCTAATAGTTCATCAATAGCAGAGCTTGGTACATGTGACACAACCTCTAATTTCAAAAGAAGAGATGCAAATTTTTCAATTATTGTATCCTCTAAGTTCTCCTCAGTTTCAGCATTTATTGGATTGTGATCACTTGGATCACAAGAAAGGTCCTCAGTATCACTGAAATGTTCTTCAGAAAAATGACATGCTTCAGCAACTATGTTTTTTACGACCCCAGGTTTAAAATCACTTAGTGCAAAGCCTGCATGTTTTCTATTCCTATGTGATCGAAAAGTACCATAAACATTTGTTTGAAAAGAACAATTCTCAAACATGCATGTTACAGTCTCATAAGACTTCAGATGGATGCCAATATGACTGAAGAATGCTTTACTTGATGTTAAACAACTTTCAGGACATAAATTACATGTAAAGACTACAGATTTGTTTGTTGAATATGAACTGATACTATGGTAATGACTAAGATGACATTTCAGCGCATTTAATGTTTTAAATGTGCATGGGCATTCACAGTATGTGCATGGATAATAATGCCTTTGACCAAAGTGATAATGTTTTAATTTATAATGTTTTATCAAGCGGGACCTCTTAGATACAATGAAAGAGCACAATTTGCACCTCCACATTCATAAACTGGAAACAACCAAGAAAAAAATGTAAGTCTGGTATACTAAACAATAATTTAAAAAGTTAACTAGTGTGTTTTTTTTAATCAAAATTAAATGCAGTACTTAAACTGACTTTGATTTTAGGGGCCTTCAATACTCACCAGCTACTGCCTTGGCACTCAGCCACAGACACAGTTAAACCTGCAGCAATTCTGAAAGAATAAAAAATATATATTACAGTATGCACAGTGAACAGATCTTAGTTTATGGGTTAACAAGTATGTGATGCTAAGACACAATCATTTAGTCATGTTATAATGGCTTAGCTAACAAAATATATTACCTTCTTTATCCATTAAAAAGAGATGGGAAGTTACAACATTTATGCGCATTATATCTTTTTTAAAAACATGTTTGGTTTGAAAGACATTACTATTATAACATAGCTAAGAAAACGTCTCCTTAACTTGTTAAGGGAAAATATCCATTCAGAACATGGAAAAAAAATGTGTGGGTAAATTTACCTTCAAGAAACTGTGAAATACAAAAAGTATGCTTTACTTGTTGAAAAAAAAATGTCTAATGGTAAGAATCGACAAGTAAAACAAACTCGTGTGGGGACTGGCTTAAACATTTAGCTAACTTATATAAAGTTAGTAGTTACACAACAGGAAATAACGGTAAGTTTCTTCAATGCATACAAGCATCGTAGGAATGGGTAACTATTTATCACATTTGTGGGATATAATACTGCTTTAAAATATCCTATTAATAAAAGTTTAATACTTACGAGCACATCAGCAACCAGCAGCGTCGAAATGGCGCGGTAAGTAAAGCGCATGCGCACGACCGCCTCGTGTGACACGGAGGTGGACGCTGTAGACGTGATGACGTAATACGGAAAGCAACTATGGACAAAATTATTTTGCGTGTAGGTTTAAAATGACAGGATTATTTTGGATTAAATCGCCTTTGTTTAGTAGTTTGAAAAATTCTTGTTGTTGTTTAAATACAACGTAACCTGCTTTTGTTCAGCATAGAAACTTAATTTTAAGTATTATATGATCATAAAGCAGTTACATGAAACGAACAACATCCAAATTTCATTTCTTAGAGTGCACGGGACGAAAACAAAGGGGTTCACCCACCTCCACTACATGTTGGAGCCGATCAAAGAATCCCAGAGAGAATGGTCTGATGTGGAGGTACAGGCTGTCTCAAGACTGATGTGATCCAACAAAAGAGCTTTATACTGTTTAATACTGAGTATTTTTATTTTTCCAATTCATGAGTATAGTTTTTTTTTTTTTTTTTGCTATACATAAGTCAGTGAAAATCATGTGAATTAACTTTGTCTCCAAGGTGACATCTTCTAAGTGGCCCAATAAGCAAACTGACAGAGAGAGTGGAATATTACAAATTTACAAAATTTGGTTATGATCGATACCAGATAAATACAGGTACAGTATCGCAGATACGGATACCGATATTGATACGATATTTTAAAATAATTACAGTGAATTTTGATGAACTTTAAGTGTTTTGTGATTCTTCCTTTGGATCATTTTTTTCCTGAAAAAATAGAACAGTAATAAAACAATTTTCCTCATATTTTGTGATGGCTGGATTTTTTTCCGTGAAACAAAGTGCGCAAAATGATCACTCAAGAAGAAATTAAAATAAATAAAATTTATCCCTTCATTGCACTCATTTTTTGTATTTTTTTTTTTCTTCTTAAACAAACAATCTGTACAAAGTTATCACACTGCAACAAATGTCATAAAAAAGTAAAATATATTTAGGATATAAAGGAATAAAACAACATTTCTCCTCTTATGTGAATTTCTTTTCTGTGTTTGAAAAAAATAATTACAAACCAAAAATAATTAGTGAAAATAAAATAAATAAAATGTAAATACCAAAACAACCTCCAAAGTCTTGAGTTCAAATAAATATTCCCAGAAGCCTCTCTGTGGGCCCTGCCTGCCTTTGCAACGTTGCTCTGTGCTGTGACAGGAGCGACACTTACACAAGACAGTCGGCTCACATCTTTGATGAACCCACAGCCGTGCATACAGGAGAGAAACTGAAGCTAAAGTATTGATATCATTACACTGGTATTGATAAATATCAATACCCATGTTGGTATCCATATTAATCAATTTGTCCACCACAACTTTCGATAAAATTTCAGCTCTCTGGTGTATGAAAGAGACCACTGCATCTCAAGTACCTGGGGACAAACTGTGAACACATCACCCACCACATACCCAGTAGTTTTTGTCTTATACCCTTCTTCATTTGATCTTCCTGTGAGCTGTAGGACTTCCAAATAGGCAATGTGCCCTCTTTCATTTTGGTGTGTGGCTACATCTAGGTGTTAGGAAGGTCATTATCAAACTTTGGGATGCCATGTCAAAACCCAATATGGCCACCACAAAATGGTGTGTATTCTCTGACCTTGACCTGCTGTCTATACCAGTATATATCCACCATGTGGGTGGGTGTATTTGTGTGTGTAATATTTCTTTGGGGGAGTGGTGGCGCAGAGGCTAGAGACGGTGGGCCTGTGATTGGAAGATCGCCAGTTCAAGCCCCAGTACCGACAACATCAAAAAAAAAAAAAAAAAGTGGGTGGAAAAAGGTGTACATCCATACACCCACACCTGCCTCCACCCTCATTC
>JARVGQ010070115.1:0-10291 GCA_031762355.1 Hypsolebias martinsi | reverse complement strand
CAGTATATATAATTTTTTTGTTGTTGTTGTTTTGTGGTCTTTCTATCTTTCCTTTCTTTCTACACTATTGGGGAAAAAAAACCCGAAAAAAAAACAAACAAAAAAAAAATAATGGTGTGAAGAGGATGGCTGTAAGGTGAGAAGGGAGGCCATCGAAAATGGAAGAAAAAATAAATAAATAAATAAATAAATAAACACTGCGAAATACACTTGAGTCGTGTTTTTGTTTTATCTATGTGTATCGTATCATTCGCGGCTGTGTATGTTCATACTGTCCCCGTCAAAGTAAGTGTAAGCTTTTCGTTTGCATGTAACGTTTGCATAAAATTATGGCCGTGTGTGTTCACACTGTCCCCGTCAAAAGTAAGTGTAAGGTTTTCATTTGCGTGTAACGTTTGCGTAAAATGAAAATGTACGTAACAACCCCCTGTGTAAAAGCAAGGTTCAACGATCGTGTTTACATGTGGGTGCGACCGAACATGTACCATGTGTCTTGGTATACATTTTACGTATACATCAATGTGAATGATACGAACACCTCATGTCATGACCTTGTTACGTTTTGCTAGACAGATTGGTTATACGATCAACACGTGCGTCTTTAAAAGACGGAGACTTTCCCCATTATCAACAAAGACAAACGTATGTTTATTTAGTTGATGAAAAGTTCATTTTATTACATGTCATCTTCCGTCAAACAATGAGTACACAACAGTAACACGTTACATTTTTAGGTTTTCACTGTGGGGTTGTCGAACTTTATCTTCTTGGCCTTTTTCAACATACGTCTCTCTTCCTCGCACATCGTACGTATCTTTTGGTGTTTCTTCGCCATTCCATTCTAGATGCTCTTTTCGTATCTTATATCTGAACATACGTCCGCTACCGCTGCTTTGCGTACATTGTCCTGGTTCGCTTTGTGGGGTGACTGTGTTTGAACGTTGTGCGTAGCATGTACGTTTTTGAACTCTGTTACAGCCAACCACCACTTGTTAGAGGCGTTATTGAATACGGTCGTCAACGTATCTAGCTGCTCGTTGGATTCGCAAGACCTTTGTTCTTTGTCGTGTAAGATCAGCCACCAAGGTTCGGTGGGCGAATCGTTGCGTGTGTTCCAGCGACACGTTCCGTTTCTTTTCCTGGCCATGCTCCGTTAACCGCTCGCTCATCACCTCAATGCAAGTACATATATGCTCTTATGCACCAGAGTATCAAGTTGAGAAGAACCAGCGAGCACAAGAAACACGTTACTATGTTGTAATACGCCGGACGTTTGATCGAACGAGACAGACTGCGAGTTGTGACCATCGAAGATCGAATCTTCGTGCGGCGATAGCGATACACGCCGTAGAGTTTGTATAACCATCAGTAATACAACAGTATTTGCATGCATCTGATCACACCCCAGTACAAACTGAACGAAGGTGTCCCGAAAATTAAAGGTACCGTATAATCCCACGGTACAAACGCTAGGTGTGTAGTGTTGTACGCCAACAGCGCGACCGAGAGCAAACACCACACGGAGTGCGCCTCGTTTACGTTTTCGCGTATCACGAACGGTATTTCGTTGCGATCTGAGAGCGAAGCGGCGTGTCGTTCCGGGTCGCTCTTCACAGTTCTGTTTTCTCTCGACAACGCTAACGCTTCCCTGCTCCCGGTCGTCGCTAACGTGAAGTATTGTACGTTGCGTATCGTGTCGTTCACCGTCCCGATTGCGATACGAACGTATGATGCGAGCGATACAAATGCAGCGATCGCAAAAAATATGTTGTAGCCGGCGTTCCAGTGGAAAGCGCACAAAGCGAATTGCCAATATATCAGCTCGTACGAAATGCACGCCAACGACACCAGGCTTATGTACAACGGCAGACCCAGCTCTAGTGCGCGTAAAAGAGTCGTATCAGCCCCACCAAGGGTACCCATACGATCGCAAACACCGTCCATGACACTACGTGCCAAGGGTAAGGTTCGGTCGCGCAGACTGTCGACCGCCTAGCTTCGCGCTGCGTTTCTCCACATAGATGTACATAGAGCCAAGTGGCCGCGTACACGAAACACACGTAGGCTAGGGTGTACAAACGAAAACCTACGCTCAGTTACATACTCGGCTGCGCTAACAAGTTAATATCACCGCTATCCTCGCGCTTGTTTGAGCTTACGATGGCTCCGTACAGCCCGCACAACACGCTCGCGATCACAGTCGCTGACCATAGCGCACCGAGCGTCCCGAGCTCGGTTATCGCAAACGTGTGATTGGCCAGCGTGGCCACGAGTATAACGTTAGACGTAACCTTCACCGCGCACGATACTCCAGCCCTGACACGTCTTACATTCGCGTAAGTCTCGTTCAACCACTGTACGACAGGAGGCAGATACAGCGGATGAATGTTGCGTGTGGATATCGGGCGCCCGTACACTGAACAGAAGATTAAATCTGAGTCGGTTATTGTCTTTACAGGCAACATGTCGACGGTTAGTTCTATACGTAAAACGAAGGTGAGAGCCGGGCTTCGAGAAAAACGTGCACGTATATAATATGTCACATTACACAAACACAAAACGGTACCAGTGTCAAAACACGTTATCGTCGGCTACTCCCAGCTCCCGTAGACTTTATGTAAGTCGTTTGCTTACGTGGTCATGTTTCTGAACACGGTACGATTGCAACAGAGCCATTCGCTTGACATTGCACATCTAAAGGTGCCACCGTATTCAGTTCTGACGTGTAAGAAATGCACAGTCTCGTCGTTACGCATATGATCGTACAATTCCTCCTCGTCTGTAACCCAGATCAGCGCGAGAGTCACCCCTGCCGCCTCGTTTATTATCGTGTTCGTCACGGTACGGATTTGGCTACGAGGTACAGTTTCAAAATCTAACGGGTTTCGATCGATCTCGGAACGGTCGTACCTTGCACCTCTCCCGATTGACACATCGTATCTTGCGCAGTCGCGATCGAGCCTACGAGTTGTAGCGATTGTTTGATCAGAGCAGGTCTGGACATTATAACGTGAATCGCAAACCACAGACGTTCGCTCATAGCCGGCACGTTTCTGTAGGCGAGCTCAGTTATTGTTTTACATACGAACTTTATACGCTCCACGCGCGACCTGTTGAGAGCAGCGTGGTCTTTGCACCGTATCATTTCTCGAAAACGATACAAGGATTTGTTCCACTCCAAAACCAGTACGTGGATAGGTATACACGTTAAGTGTAACTCGTCTGCTCCCGCGTATGTGCTTATAAGATTCCGCGCTGTTACAGCACCACTGTGCGCTACGTTGCTATTGTACAAGTCTACTATCCCTTCGAAATACACTGATACGCTTGTGATGGGCATGAAATTAAGACATACGTCACCGACGTTTAATTTCGCCATCTGAGCGTTGCCCATCAACTGTGACGGTACGTGTCTAAACGTAACCGGAGCCAACGTTAAATCGTTACGACCCAAGGCCAGACAAACTACGATGTCGTCGGCATGCATGCTCACCGAGCCGCAGTCGATCGTGTTGATCTCTCGCGGTTTGTTGTTCGGGTTAACAGGCTGAGCTGTTACCACTTGCGTCTTACACAGTAACTGATGCAACGGTAACATCGCGTGTTTACGAGATACAAAATGAACCAGAAAAACATGAGATCGTTCAGTGTGTTTGTCAGGTTAATATTTACTGTAACAGTTATCACACAAGACACAATGCGTTCATAACAGGTCTACATGACACAGTTTCTATTACACGATAGGATCTTGAGCTCTGCGCCCCACGACAGCAGATACAAAATCGGAAACAGATGTATCTGTCGGACTTCTATCCACTTGCATAACGTCCATGCAACCAGCCTGTAGTTGCATCGATACGTTGTTGCACGCTTCTACCTGCGACACAGACGTCTCCGCCACACGCGTCTGGGAGTCGTGTTCCGATTCGTTGCGTTTGGCCAACGTTTTGGTCAACTCTCGTAACTCGAGCACAACCTTGTTTACGTCGATATCACCTAAGGAGACCTGCGTGCGTTTCGCCGTGCGCCTGTAGGGTATGTCTCTGGCGATGGCTCCCAGCGTGTCATGATGTTGTTGCGCGTGCGCGACAGAATGCTTAAGTTGCTTGTGGTCGTTCTGGCTACGGAACTCGGTCAACATGTCCTTTATGCTGCTCTTGATCAAGTCCACCATGGACGCGCATTGCTGTTGACTCTCTGCGCGCTGTTCGTTTTCTTCTCCATTGTATCCATAGCTATCTTCCTATGTTGCTCTTCGCTTAGCATAGTCACATCGAACGGCTGGTGCACGTTCACTCTCGGCGAAGGAACGTTACCGTAGTGTACATTCATAACGTCGCGACTCTTAGGGTCTGCGATCAGCTGTAACATGGACGCGATTTGCATTGTGTTGTTCATCGGTTGTAATTGCGGTTGACCGTGAGCGTGCTGCTGTAAGAGTTTCACGAGTTCCTCCACGTGTTGTTGTATAAGTGCCATGTTAGGATCGGATGTCGCTTCTTCACCCGATGCGCCGGAGGTCACGTTGTCGCAGTGCTTTTCAGCTACGCTCGTAGAATCGTTTCCGTCTGGGCTGTCGGCATCGTGAATAGGTTTAATGCTCGCGTTCAGCTTCGTTTGCACGCCCGTCCGTTTAGTGAAATCCTTAGCGCCGTCGATTGTAAAACGGACGTCTCGATTGTTCGGGTCGTTTACGAAACGAGCGAGCATCCCGTTCTGCACCTTGAGAGCGTTTAACACATCTTTGAGGACGCTCGCCTCGGTGGCTTGTTCCGCCATTATACCTTTTAGGGATTCGACGAACCCGGTGAGCGAGTTCATCAGCTCGTTTACGGTGTCCGCTTCGGGAGGAGTCGCGTCGCTCACACTCGCGTTTAACGCTTCGTTTTTCACGCTCGAAAACCCAAGTCGTTTCATGGTGGCCGCGCAGTCGCTTTTGGACGTCTTTATGCAGTAACATCCAGGTCTGGCGGGCAGTGAGACTAAACTGCATTCCTCCGTCAGAGGTCCCAATTTGTTATCACCTACATGCCCAGACTAAACCCCTTGTTTATGTGCGCTTTGACCACTCCATTCGCGTATGGCATGTCGTTCACTGTCAGGCACGCGTACAAAAACGTTTTCACGACAGAGCGACTGTGCACGTGCCAGTAACATCGGATGTGACCGATTTCCCTGTCGCGTTGGTGCATGAACAACGCGGTCCCGGGTTTCGCGTGGCATGCTCCGGAAAAGGCCAATTCGTTGTCCACGACATACACCTTCTTCGATTCAGGATGCGAAACCGTACACGCAGCACACTCCGAGGAGAAACGTTTCGGACTTGCCTTGCGCGACATCGTTCAGAGCCATTGTGTAATCGCTTTCGGTGGTTCGGTAATAGTCGGCGCAGAAAATCGGAACAAAAAACCTTCGTCGAAACGCAAGGGTTCCGAGGCGTACTCGCTCTGCTCGGCCTACTTGACTAACTCCAAGGTGGTCAGGTCTACTACGGGCCTCTTCGTGTCACGCTCGGAAACCTTCACGTATGCATATCCGTTCGCAACGCTGAACAGCGGCCCCACTTTAGAGTCTCCGTTCGTCAAGCGCTCCATCTCAGATACCTTTTTACGTGGCGCTACGCCGGCGTCAAACGTGTCGCCGTCCGCCATTTTACAATGCTGTGTTGAATTATGAGGTTGTTGCCCCACAAAAATTCAGCGTCCAATGCGCACAGCTCGTCTATGGTCTTTCGCGACAAATGGGTCACGTTCAAAGCCGTACAAAACGGACACGTCACCGTGATCATACACTTGTGCTTATCGCTCTCGTTCGCGTCCGAAACGCGTAGCAGCTCTGCTAACAGACCGGCTAGTTTATCCGCTCTTGCTAGCAATATCCTGAATATTTCACGTAAACACGCGCCGTTACCGAACCGTAAGTCGTTCACCCGTACGCAATTCTCCAACGGTATCTCTTTACACCATTTACAGTGTTCGCTGTCAAGAACACCTACGACGCGTTCGACGCCGGTACGGGGCAAGCAATACGTCTTTAGCTCAAGAGGCGAACAGCAGACTTCGAGTAAGCCACCGGACATGGGAATCGAGTCGCTTTCCATGAACCCTACGTAAGGAAACGCTCGATTTTGTAATGATGAGTAACGCTGCGAACGATCGACCCTCAACGAGTCACGAAAGGCATTTTTTTGTCGCCGCGCTCAACATCGCTCTCGGACAAAACCGACGAGTCGCGCAGCTCCTACTGCGACTATACGGACACGATGTCGGACGAGCATGCTGCGATGACCGGCGGCGTCAGCTCTAACAGAGCAATTAGTAATGACACATACACGTCGGACGACACTCTGAGCTTCGGGTATTCGTGCGCGTTTGCCGACGCCAGTGTGTTTCGGGAATATCCCAAACCGCAAGCGCAACCCGTGGAGTGCGAGAGAGAAGACGAGACGAGTAGATTCGTACAAAGGCAGTATTCGATGTTACACATGAAACTGAACACGGCACAGCACCCGGACCTGGTAGCCGTGCAGTACGAGGACCACGATTGCATCCTGTGTAAGTGACTGGACAGAAATGCACAGGATGCCCTGAATGTACTGAGGCCCAATGAAGTGCGGCCGTATCTAGCACTACACGGACACGAGTACACGGACGAACATGTCAACGTGCACTTAACGTACAGCGTCACAACCGACGACAAGGTCGTGAGCATTCTCCAAAACATGGCGGCCCATTTAATAGGCAGGTCGTACGCCCTCGCGAACACTTCATTTACGCGTATCATGAACCGCGTGACGATGCACATGGGCAGAGCTTTGTTCGTACCGGACCCGGACGTCGCGAAGGTTCACAGCGACGCGGTGAAACAATTCGTGTGCCTTGCTTCCACGTGTCAGGCATTACTCAAACACAAGCCTGCCGAGGACAGCACACATTCATTGCTGTGACTCTACTAAAACGACTATAAACAATATAAAATGTACAATACCATGGCGAAACGCACCATGATAACGTCAATATTCGCGATCGTGACGCCGTACAGTCTCATTCACGCGGCACCCGCGATACGAGACGGTCAGACTCCGTACAGATACGCTCCATACGTTTGTATATCTACGCAGAAATGCGCTCACGACATGACCAAATGGTGTTTCGGTACGAGCCAAACAGGTTTCGCCTTAACTACAAACACTACGACCGAAAGTGACGTGTGTACGCATTATTGTCCGGACGGGATATACGCTAAGTGGAAACGAGCAAAGAACTCGATGGTCACGGAAAACACGATGTTAGGAGCGTACGTGCACAGATTAGACAAAAACTCTTGTATCAGCGTACCCGGTGGATTCCTGTGCTCTGACCGCGTCATGTCTAACATACCGATCAACAACGTCTCCATAATGCTTCATGCGACTAAAGCGAACAGAGGATATTTCTTCGGCTCAGATCCCGCTGCCGACTGCAGCTTGGATCCTCAATGCGCCACGTACTAGTTGTTACGGCGCACATTGTACGCTTCGCCCGAGAACCGTACGTGGCCCGACACGGACGACATTCTCACCATCCGAAACTCTCCGTACGCTTGCATTCTGTCATACATAGGGGTCGGAGACAGCGAGTCGTTGGGTCCGTGTTACGCGCAACTAGGGGATAACTGTTTTTACAACGCAGGCAATCGGTTTTGCGTCAGCGGAACCGGTATGCATACCGGCATCACGAACGCAGATACCGACGCGTTGGCTCCCATCGCGATTTACGAACTGTCGAGTTCGAAAGAGTACGCCGACACAGACGTTTCGAACGTACCGACCGCGAACGAGGTCAGAGATTTCATCGCTCCGTCCGCATGCGACGGTCATCCCTGTCGAATTGTCTATCGACTCAGATGCGAGACTCTCGATCGACGTGGACGTGAAACTGTTTCACATGGTTAGCGAACTGGGACACGTGATAACGAGGATCAACTTGAGCACCATCGCACATGCGTCCATTACAAAGGACGTGTCCGAGTTAGCGAAGTTTATCGCGAACATCATGACGTCCACATACTTGAGCGCGGTAATGTTAGACGCGAGCGACTGGGAAGATAGCGTTTCTAGTCGAACGTATAACCTCACCAACGTCGCATCAGCTCTAAGTTCAAAATTAAATGCGTTGCGTATACAAAAAATATACTTGAGACTACCTAGATCGCGTATAATTCTACACGGCATGAATTTTGCGAGACTCGATAAAATCAACGCATTCGTTTCTCCTAAGGGCACCGTCAATATGAACAAGATGGACTATTGTCAAAACACATGGACCACAGAGTACAAGTCGGAAGATGGGCTTGTACCGTACCTGCTCGCGGTACTGAAAAAGGGGGTTCGTGCAAACAGGTTGATCTTCACACTCGCACTAACAGGCGGAATAAAGATAACATTGCTCGAGCAGAAGCGTAGTACATCAGCAACTGTGGTCGTCAGTGAACTCTCATTAGCCGAAATGGAAACAACACAGTGTTGAAGTGCGAAGAAGACCTGACCACCAAGTGTTGCACAGGCTCGAGCGTCGCTGTCTGGGGTCGAACAGTGCTGGTTAACATCACCGTTAAGTCAACGTCGTTCGAAACGTTGAAACGTTTTCCTGAACTGATCGCCTTCGCATTTGGGATCAACCAGTTCGCGAGCTCACCTGTCGACTCTGACTTTAAGTGCGGTATCAGGAGTAACACACCCACGATCTTAGGTGTAACATCTGCCGTGCACAGACTTCGCGATTGGAAGAAACAAGAGAACGCTGAGGTTCTGACTGTCACCACGGACCGCGTGCGTAAAAGAAGCAAGCGATTCACGATCTCGGACGCGGACGACGTGGTCAAACTATCTCCTTTAGACTCTCCCGCTTCTGTCGGTTCACAGCACAAGGACCCGTCCTCCGGGTCTACGAATTGTCTCAATCAGCAATACACCGTGGGGTTGAACAAAAGCATCGTATGCCCAGGTCTCATAGCCGTTTACGGAGTGCTCGGATTGTTCAAAGAGTCGTACAAGGAAATGTACAGCACCAGTTACGATAACATCTACGTGGCCAACGTGTATAACCTGGAATCGTGCATGCCCGGAACCCCCGGCAAGAAAGCACACTTGTCCAAGACGCAACCGCAGATCGCCATAAATGTGAACACCATGCTCAACACCATGGATAGTAACCATTACATGATAGGAATCTTAGACAGTAAGGAAATCGTCGAGTTCGTCCCGGTTGTGAGCAAAGTGTGTGAGACGTACAACATCGGAGACATGGAGCTTAACATGAACCTGATCCAGGTGGACGACGGTTACGTCGTAAACAAAACACCAGTTGTCGAAGCCGATCACAGGGTGATAATCAAACCCGTGGAAGCTATGTACTTTGTCTCGAACTTTATGCCGGGCGTGGACTAAATTAACATGAACGTGCAGTGCGTCAACTACGATGTGGGCATGTTGCAACAGTGTCTGATCGCTATGTGCGGCGGCGACAGCAGTTGTAGAAAAGACTACGGACGGCTGTGTAATTCGGCTCACGAGATCGTGAACGACGCGCACCGAGCTGGCGAGATCATGAGAGAAAGTATCAGAGAACTCACTGTTCAAGAGCGTAAAGCCCGCATGTTCGAAATCCCGGACAGCGTGCCGTTTCTGTGGCTAGACCCACAACCAGTCGTAACAATCGCAAAAAATGCTCAGGTAGCTGTCCGAGCGGCATGCGAATTATACAAGAACATCCGGGTCTGTCGGACTTCCCCACGGTCGGAGAGGCTTTGTACAAAGATAGAAAACTGTTCATAGTACACTCGGTTCCAAACACGGTGGAAAAGGCTGTGGTCAGAGGACTGATACCCATGCCGAACATGAGCACGGACGGAGTGCTGTGTTGGCCGGATTACGTGTGGCTGATCGACGGACAGTTCTACGAGCCATCCGAATGTTTCCGAAAATACTGTTACAAACCCGAGCTGCACGAGAGGTACATACGGTATCGCCGTAACTCAGCCGAGTACAAAACTGTATGTGCACCGTGTTTTCACGGCATCTGTTACAACAAGAATAAAATCACTTGGATGCAAGGCACGGCAACGGTCGAGATCAAGTCGCCTCCGTTGAGACCGTTTTCTAAGCCTCACTGTCACGGGTACCGGGCAAAGAGCGAGGGAATCAACAACAAAACAGGCAGGAAACGAGCTTAAGCAAAAATATATATATTTATTAAATGCTGGGTGTGCAGGGACGGGAAAACAGGACCTGAGGAGAAGGTGAAGACGGACA
>JARVGQ010070100.1:0-10294 GCA_031762355.1 Hypsolebias martinsi | reverse complement strand
GTGTGAGTGCAGCTACAGCGTGTGCTCTCAGGACATTATTACATGTAATGTTCTCTCAGTGCAGACTGAACTAGGCAAAAGGGCCTTCTCCTACTTTGCTCCTGTTTCCTGGAATATCTTGTAAAAAGAAGCTCTCGACCTTAACCTCTCTGAGTGGCTTCAAATATCTGCTAAGTTCAAGGCAAAAACCAACGCAGACATATTCCTGTTTGTAGTTTTCTACATCGCTTTACAATCTGGCTGTTTTGTTTTTTTAAAACAATTTTCTTTCATTTCTTCTACTCAATTTATATGCTTTCTTTTCTGTTTCTTTTAGTTGTCTACTGTTGTCATCATTCTTTGTTAAAAACATGTCTCTCTTGTAAATGAGTCCCCGAGGCTCATTGAGACTAACCAGTGGTGTAGTCTACGTGATACGCGGGCATACGGAGTGTACCCACAAGAAAAGCTTGAGAATTTCGGCATAACCACTTAAAATTGCCCAGTGATACATATTATTAGGCACTAGGGGTGCACCGATAAATCGGCCAACCGGCCCCAATTTCCTTACTTTTGGGAAATTGGCCGATACTTGCATGAGAAACCGATTTGACTGATTTTTTTTGTTTGTTTTAACAACAATTGTTTGAATTTAATTTATAGCACTACCTCATGGCCAGTTAAAACAAGCTTGTATTGTTTCTAGGATATTGTTCAAGGGTATGTTTTTCAGTAACATGGGAAAATATAATAGGGGAACACCAACTCAGAAAAGAAAGCCCCTCATCTCAGAACACAGTTCACCTCACTTTAAACAAACATATTTTCTGTTTTGTGTTGGAAACTGTTAAAATAAGATTAATCTATTCCCTTGAGAATGAACAGACATATTTTATTCATTGTCTAAGCTCACAAACTTTTTAGATTTACACTAATGTAATAAAAATCTTGTCACTGTGTTAACCTCACTGCAACATGAACTCATATTTTCCATGAAACGGACAGATTGTTTTAATGAGAGCTTTTGTTAACTGACCTCGGAGTCTCTAAAACATCCAAACTTGTAGCGCTGACATCTCCCCTTTATTGAAAAGGTCTTATCTGTGTTCTAACACAGAGTTAAGTTTCACTTTTTGACCCATGCTCCAAAGAGACTCTCCGAAGCCTACAATTCACAGAGAACTGACAGAGGAGAAACACATTTCTGCACTTGACCTCAGAGAGGAGAGAGAAGAACTTTCAGCAGACGACTTTGAGCAAACGAGGAGCAACTCTTCTGCAGACGTATCAAGACGGGACGAAAGATACAGAACCTGACCAGACCAGAACCAGAACCAGGCTTTCTGCCAGGCAACCAGAATCATGCCGCAGAGGAATGGTACATCCCAGCTGACTACAATGGACCTTCGTCCCTCTAACCGATGACAGGTGAACTTTGAGGAGACTTCAGCCTCAGTCACCAAAGCATCTGAGACTGGTACCATAAGTGGCTGTCGGAACTGATAGGTTTTTCCTTCATTAACCTTAAATAAAACAATTCACACAAGACAACAGAGTGAGATTTTGAACAACTCATTGCAAAAAGGGGAAATCCACCACAGATCAGGATCAGGGTGAACTCCCAACTTGCTGGAGTTTGACACCATCTTTTATTCAGGCAAGTAACACAGAAAACAGAAATCAGCAGTAAGTGGGAATGGAAAACATGACACAGCAGTTTCAGATCAACTTCTGTCATCATAAGATAAGTGTTGGCAGAGCAGTTGGGACATTCTGCAGTTTAGAACAAAAAGTCTTCTCAGATAAATATTTTATACGGTGTTTAGTAGACAGTTCCAACGTGACCAATACTGCTTTAGTCAGTATTACACGCACGTCATGATAAACAATCAACTTTGAACAGAGTTTTTTAAAATGATAACATTAATGAAAAATTCTCACATTTATTTCCCTCCTGTTTATCAGTTTAAAACCTTGTTAAAAACATGAAACATATCAATTACCTTAACTTTGGGAAATGGGCAGATGAAAAACAAACTTTAACACAGCTGGTGTGAGAGCAGACATCATCGTTGTACTCTGTTCAAAACAGTTTCAGTACAAGAATCACATAAGGTGAGAACTTGAGCTTTAGTTCCTAAGACGCTGTGTGAATGCCATGGAAAAAAAACCCCGGGGCTGATGGTTCTCTGTTGTTGGAAGGAAAACACGACATCACTTCATGCCTCTGTGACAGTGGTCTGTTTTAAGACTCACTTCAGCATATTGTACACATCCAGCCTTTTTAATAAACACATTTTGTAATTCGTTCTCTCCAAAATGATCGAATAAAAGACACAATTACTTTTCAACCCTTTTTAACAGCTCTGGTTGTTTCCTCAGAATGACTGACGGAAAAGATAAACACTCGTGTTCAACACCCCTAGCAGCAGGACTTCTGTTCTTGAGCTTGCGGTGGGAGGCCTTGTTCATCCACAAGGGTCCTTTGGTGCTCAGCGGTATAACCACTAGGACTGCGGAAATGTCTTCATGTATGTCAAAGTCTCTGTATAAGTATGGTTTACTTTTCTTGTGACGTGTGTTTGCTGGAGAGCCCTTAGTCAGTGTGTCAGTCTTCTTACTTCTTCTTGGGGGAATAAAGAATAAGTCCAGTTCCAAAGTGGGGTAGAAGGGGTGGGAATTGTCAGGCCACTTGTTCTGACAAAGTGGGGAGCTCTGCTCGTCCAGATCGGTCTCAACCTGGCTCAGCGATTGCTTCAGCTCCTTTGCATGGGTGCACTAGCTGCAGTCGTGACAGGTGTCACTCTTCCTCTGGAGACAGATGGCATGTGATGTTCTTCCCACCACCTGGTGGGGTCCTGTCCACCTTTGTCCAGTCACCTTCAGCAGGACCCAGTCTGGTGTGGGGGTCCATCGTCAGTCTCTTCACTCAGGGATTCTCTCTCCTGATGAGAAAAGCTGGACACCAAAGCTTTCGAATTGTTAAATACGCTGTATGGCCTTTTTGAAACCATGACCCATTTGTGGGCCTAGAAAAGTCCTGACTGTGGTTAACTCCTAGCGAGTAAAAACCTTCTTCTTAATTATTGGATGCCCTAATGGTCATTATTGCTACTGCTAGTGTATACTCCTACACTGTAATGGTTATAATAAAATAGCACATGTAAACTTCTTACATCCATCTGTAAACGTGAGCCTGAAATGAAGTATATATTAGACTTCCCTCAAGATACCTGTGTACTCCAGTTCCATTCTCCACCACCTGAAACGTCTGCATTCAATGGATCTACCTGAAAGTAAAGTTATCTTCCCAAAGAACAACACAACAAACAATACACAGCAATAAGTGATTTAATCCTTCAGTGAAAACAAGTAATCAGTAAAAGAATGTTTTCAAAGAATACTCCTTGACACATGTCATTGTAATTAGGGTTAGGTTTAATTAGCATGATCATTGTGATGGGGTTGGTTTTAATTAGTATGATACCTTTATATTGGCCTCCTCATGGAGCCTGTGGAAGGAACTTAATTTACGCATGCGCAGAAAACATAATTCATGTGATCACCTCATCCATAAAAAGTACAATATGACATTAAAAGATTGTAAAACATTGGCATATAAAGCTGTAGAAATAAAAAGAAGTTTAATTTTCCCTCCAGGTACCTGTTTGGTGAGACGGAAACAAGGAAAGAATTCACAAAACATAACTACTGAGAACATGTGGTTAAAATACTTTGTTCATGAAACTTTTATTAGCCCAGTTTAATTATTTAAGTCAAGTCCTGTCAAGTCAAGTCAAATGTATTTAAAAATACAGAACCACCACATTTCTAATTAACCTTTTTGATCAAATCCACTTCAGGAGTCTGTGTTTTGATCCTGCTGTCTAGCTAGGTCGGTAGGTAGATAGGTAGGTATGTAGGGGCATCCCCCTTTGGACCTGTGAGGCTTCTGGAATCTGTACACATTTCAACAGAAAAAAGAGAAATACTTTTGTTAAATAGATATATACAAGAGCAATGTCGTTTGTAGGCTTCTGATTTCTCCTACTTTTTCTAAAATAGTACAATGTGTCATTTTTCATTTGAGGTTGCGTAAGGCCTTTTTTTTACAAATGTGTGGTTGTCTTAAATGCTCCTTTAAACGCCTCAGGCTTATGATTGGCTGTTTGTTGTTTGTTTTGAATATAAAAACTAAGAAGTTATTTTTGTATAACTAATGATCTATTCATTGTATGAGCTGTTTCCTTTTATGAGTTAATTTTTTTTAATGAGTTATTTCTAAGAACTGTTTTCAACCTCCCCCCTTTGAAACAGTTTTCTGTTTCACCTAAGTTTTACGGGCTACGATTTACTAACACACAGTCTGAGTAATAGTTTCAAAAATATAAAAAATAAAATGGTGTAGTTGTAACCGGCCTACTACAAACATTCAATTTAGGTTTTAAAAGCTAGTTTTAAAGCTAAATATGAAACAAGTTCTTACGTAATTTCTTTCTAAAAAATTCACCATTAAATAAATTGCATCCCTTGTAGCAAACCAGACCCACTAAATGAGCTCCTCCAAAGGCAAATATTTTTACTTTAGAAAACATTATCAAACTCAATCCAAGTCAGGTCTCAGGTACAGGTTTCTCTTGTGAATGAGTCTTTGTGGCTCACACAGTGTAGCCTGTCTTGTAAGCTTTTCTTTTGACCATCCAGATCTACACCAAGCACTACTGTTTGCTAACACTTAGCATGATAAAAACAGCTACATGTCATAGGATTAGCTTACTTACCACCTATGTTTGACGTTGTATGACTGTAAACTTCTGTGATAAATCCAAAATGCCAAATATTAGTCCTTGGTATGCAATGAAATATACAAAGTACATTATAAAGCTTGGAAACGCTAGATGCCAGTGAGGTTGCTTATAGCTACTTAGCTTCTTCGAACTTCAGCACCGAAACTCCAGAAGACCCTGATTGGCTGGAATGAAAGTTTGTGATTTCATTGGTTCGATTTTTTTAAATCTTTTCATAAACTTTCGTTGTCACTACACAAATCACATGACACAGGTCTGTTTTGACCGGGCGGGTGGGGGGTTGGGCTCCTTCCCTCTAGTGTGCACACATTTCTGGATGCACTGCATACAGACAGATTGTAGAGACTGTTTCTCTCTGTCTGACAATTTATTATAAAGTGGGAGATAACTAGATATTTTGCTTGTTTAATCCGGCCTCGTGGCCAATTCGCAACTGCGCAGCAAAAACTTTCTTGTGCGCAAAGAATGTGCGAGCAGTGAATGATTGAGTAGGTGCGCAGCTTAGAGGGAACATTGCTGGTGCCCATACCCAGCAGTCATTGTGGGAGATGTGGGGGACACCTGGACAGGTCTCCAGTTCACCACAGGGACACATAGAGTCAAACGAGACAAACAACGATTCACTCTCTCTCTCAACTAGCGACAATTTAGAGTCACCAATCAGTCTAACATGCATTTTTTTGGTCTATGGGAGGAAACTGGAGTACCTGGAGAAAACCCATGCAGCACGGAGAGAACATGCAAACTCCACCCAGAAAGCCACCCCCCCCCCCCACCACCCAGCTGGGATTCAATCCAGCGACCTTCTCGCTGAGAGGCAGCAGTTCTACAAACTGTACCACCTTGCCGCCGCTGTTCCTTCAATTTTCATTAATTAACTAAAGTTTAAAGTACAGTAGTCCCTCGTTTATTTCTGGGGCTCCGTACCGTGACGACCCACGATAAGTGAAAAACCGCAAAGTAGAAATAGTAGTACAAGTAGTAAGTAGTAGTTTATTTTATTATATACAGTATATGTATGTGTGTGTGTGTGTGTGTGTGTGTGTGTGTGTGTGTGTGTGTGTGTATGTGTGTGTGTGTGTGTGTGTGTGTACAGTCATGATTCCAGTGTTTCTGTCGGCCTTGGTCCTTTCCTAGCCTTTTCAGTTTCAGGGCAAGACCAAGAGGGTGGTGCTGTCCCTACTGGCAGCACCTGAGGGCTCCTGAGCATAATTAATGTTGGGCTGAATCCCAACTCTTGGTAGGTTTGTTAACGTTGCTAAGTCTCCTACTAATGTTTATCACTTACCTGTGTTCCTCCAGAAATTCCTCCCTGGGCTTGTGGGTCTATCCTCCACAAACACCCATTTAAGATCCTTCTACAATCTCTTGTTTTGATGTCTCAAATTCTTCTATCAAAACTGTTGTCTTGATAAGACACACATTTAGATAATAGAAATGGATAATAAAGTAAGAAAGGTTAAAGTGGAAGATCACTGGAGTGATTTGTTTTCATCCCAATCAGAATCTAAATGATTTCAGTTGGGATTAAAAATAAAGTAATTTTATATAATTTATTCCAAAAAATATCAAATAAGTGCCTTCTAGTTTGTGTTTGGTCAGACTGCTACTTTGAAAATAGATTGAAAACCATTTTAAGTGACTGTATTGTCTAATAGAATTGGCACAAAAAAAAAAAATACGTGGGGGGAAAAAAAAAAAAAAAGAAAAAAAAAAACCAAAGGGCTCTAAATCCCACAGGTCAACTTAAAAGAAATTCCTTCAAACTGTTGTTATGTGTCTTTCCAAAACCTTTTCCATTGTTTGACATTCATGAACAGAGGACCCAAAATGTTGATAAAATTAATCTGATTCCCTTGTAGGTTGGTTGAGCTTTCACTATTATTTTGTATAAAATTTGAAAAAGAATGGGTGTGTCCCTTACCCTCATCCTCAATCTACTTCTTTGAAGAATTATTTAATTGGAAGACAGGTGAAAACCTTTCTCCACATCCCTGAAGATGGTGTGCCCCTCGCTCGAAAAGCTGTTCCAATTTTTAGAAGATTTGTGTTGGCCAAAATCTGGGCTGAAACTTAAAAAGAAACTCCTATCTTGACTAAAAGGAGTCCTTTTTGGACTGTCCAAATCTTCTTCAGCAGCTAAGAGCAGTCCAATACCGTCCTACGTCCACCATCTCCCAGAACAATTCACCCTAGAACTGGGAGGGCGAGCTGTATTTAAAGTCTGACTGACCCAGAAACATGACCAGACTTGTTCCAGCCTGTAAGCCTCTGCTGTAAGCAGCCTATGATAGGTTATTTAGGCTGTCATACTTACTAACTTCTGGAACATTCAATTCTAACAGATATGTGTGAGGAGGGTGTTACACTTACTAACTTCTGGAACATTCTGTTCTAAGCTTCACCACCCTGTTCTGCTTAAGGTGGGTTCACTACTGTTCCAACACTTAGGAATCACTCCCTTCATTTCAGCCAAACATTACATTTACCATTCTAGACTGAATCTTTCCTTGACTACAATCTTTTCATCTTAATCATGATTTTTAATCACATATAATCATATATAATCACTTACACAACCACTTTTAAAATACTTTGTATAAGAATACTCATTTAACACTGATTGAGACACTGACTTCAAATGTTTATACACTTCCTTCATTTCTACAGCTTTGATGCTCTGGTCTTCACTGATTTTTCACTCACACACACGCACACAGAGAGAAAACATCTGTTTTCACTTTGGGGCCCTTTTGCCACTCTTAGACACACGCGCACGACTCTGCACAGAGGACACAAGCAGGCTGCATATCTCAACATCTCAACTTAGGCTTTTAGGACTGATTTCATACAAAAATTGATATTACTTGACAACGGGTTCCACAGATGGCAAGACTTGTTTAACAATAACGTGATGACTCTCTCCTATTTCATCTTCATAATCTCTTTCAGTGTCATTGTAGCCAATAATGCTTCAACCAAGCAGGGATTTTTGTGTAAATGGCTGAGCTCTTTCACCATTAACCACCTCCAGAGGGAGTAAGGTTTGAGGACAATTATTTCCAATTAGCAATCCAACTTTGCAGTTGAGTTCGGGAGCCATTTCCTTTGATAGATGTTCAAGATGAGGCAAATTCTCTGCTGGTCTGCATGTAGGAATGTGTGATCTGTTGGTAGGAATAAAGTTTCTGGTCCATATTGTTGAGCGTTTGATTCTGACTTCAGAGTTCAAACCTCTTACTTGTAGGTTCTTTAACTTGTGACTTGGCACAGTCTTTGTATTGGAAGTCGTAGTGAAAATTTTGAGTTTGACTGGCTCAGAGTTGGAGTTTAGTGAATCAGCTGTCTTTCTTAGAATGAAAGTAGTGTCACTTTGAGTGTCAAGCAAGGTATACACCAGTCTTCCGTTCTCTGGCTCATTCATAGTTGATACATTGACTGGAATGACTGAAGAAGTACACCCTTTTGATCATTGTTGATTGACTCTGTTAGATGTAGCTTGCCTAGATTCCTGCTCTTGTGTTTTAGACACCTCTTCTGTTTCCTGATTAGTCTTTGCTGGTTGTTGATTATTCTTCTATCCCTTTTCTTTATGCATTTTCTCTCTGTCTTGGTGTAGACAACTAGGATGAGGCTTCTGATACTTGTCACACACACTTCTGGAAGTGCAGTTCTTGGAATTATGTCCGTACTTGAGACAGCCAAAGCATAGTTTTTCAGACTGTGCAAACTTAACTCATTCGTCCACTGACTTTTCCATCTTTCGACACTTATGTAGTTTGTGAACAGGTTTCAAACAAAAGAGACATGCAGTGTCTTTCCATTGGAGCTTGTGCTAAGAGTTTTAACACTTAGCACACTGCTTCTTCTTGATTTGTCTTTGCATAGATGCTAGCCTAGTTCCATTGGCTTTATTGCTTGGAGTGAAGTGATCGGGTTGCATGCAATTCTTGCTTCTTTATTCATAAATTTAACAAAATGGCTGGAAACATTTTGTGTTCATCTTGGAACTCTGTAACTATTCTGTTCCAACGTGCACTTAGCCAATCAGGCAGCTTTGCTGCTATTCTCTGATTTGACACAGTCATTTAAACCCTGCAAACCTTGAACATAAGGGATGGCTGATTCAACACTGCTTAGGAAATCAGCAAACTCACATAACTCTTTGCTGTTCCTGGCGGTAATTTTAGGCCATGACTGAATTTTGTCATGATAAGACTTGAATATGACAAAGGGGTTTCCAAATCCATCTTCTAACATGTCCCAGGCAACACAATATGCAACATCTGTTCCATCTAGAAAGTGACCTGCAATAGCCTTCTTGGCTGAACCTCAAACATACTTTCTCAAAAAGAAAAGCTTTTCTTGTATTGGCAGATTTTTGCGGTCAACTAATGTTCAAAAAGACAACTTCCAATCATACTGCGGCGGGCCACCTGTGAAGGCTTCTGGCTCTGGGATTGGGATTCAGTTAGCTGCGATTGCTTCAACGACAGTTTTAACAAGATCAGTAGAGGATTCTTCATCAGCAGTTAGAATTTTTGCTTGCTGTGCAGATTGCTGGTTTGTAAGAGTTTGAACTTGAGAAGGGATGAATGGTTTAGAGTGCACATTTGGAAAGCTTGGTTGTGGTAGAGAACTAACTTGGTTTTCTTGTAAATGAACAACAGGAATGCTTTTTTCCTCTTTGCTGTTTATGCTTTCAGTATAGACCTTTAATCTTGCTTGTGCTGCATTGTGTTTTTACAGCTCTTTTAATATTTCCAATTCTTTTTTCTTCGCTTCTAACCTTGTCTTTATTGTGGTGCTCTCTGTTAGAAACTGAGCTCTTTTCCATGCATCCTCAACTTCAAGTTCTTTAATTTCTTCCTCACGTTGATGTTGTGTTTTCATTATTTTTATTATCGCTTCAGTGGCTGCTACTTCAGCTGCAGCTTCTTGCATTTGCTGTAGTGTGATTAGAGATGACTGGTGAGGCATCCCAGACATAGACTTTGACTTATGTGTGATCCTAGCTGATGCTAGATGAACTGCTTCCAAACATGGGCTCAGAGTCCGGCCAGGAAATCCTGTCTGGATCACCATTTTCTTCCAAAAGACACTGAGCCTTTCTTCTGGTGGTGTCATTGATGGCACAGCACACCTCACATTTTCTCCTTATTTCCCTATCATGGTTTTCAGTCTTTCTGATCTCATCATAAGTGTTACAGATGTCTATTGCAATAGTGTTTATAGCACTCACAGCTTACATTATTAAATCAGTATCTTTATCTTCACCTTTTTTTTAAAGGAATTCATGTGGTATTTCCACTTCTTGTAGATTCTCTGGAAATGCTGGTGAAGATTCTCAGTCATCTAGGACATGATAAAATCAAAAATACGTTCAATACAGAAACAACTGGACTTTATTTGTAATAGAAGACGTTTCGCTCTTCATCCGAGGAGCTTTCTCAATTCAAAGAGCAGAGTGTGGGGTTCAGGTTTTAAAGGCTGAGATAAGATACACA
>JARVGQ010070076.1:0-10297 GCA_031762355.1 Hypsolebias martinsi | reverse complement strand
TAAAATATCCTAAGTACAAATACTAAAATATCCTAAATACTAATAATGCCAAAATAGCCTAAATACTAATAATACTATAATATCCTGAATACAAATACTAAAATATCCTGAATACAAATCCTAAAATATCCTGAATACAAATACTAAAATATCCTAAGTACAAATACTAAAATATCCTAAATACTAATAATGCCAAAATAGCCTAAATACTAATAATACTAAAATATCCTGAATACAAATACTAAAATATCCTAAGTACAAATACTAAAATATCCTAAATACTAAAAATACTAAAATATCCTAAATACTAATACTACCAAAATATCCTGAATACAAATACTAAAATATCCTAAGTACAAATACTAAAATATCCTAAATACTAAAAATGCCAAAATAGCCTAAATACTAATAATACTAAAATATCTTAAATACTACTAATGATAAAATATCCGTTTCCTGTTTTTGCACTTTTGTCTGACACAGAAAATGATACAAATTAAAAAAACTTAACTGTTGAACAGATGAAATACAAAACACACAGATTATTTTCATCCGTCTCTGTGGATCCATTCTTCCAGTTCTAACGAAACTAAATGTGAGTTCTTCCTTCACAGAGTCACAAACTTGATTTGTTTTTATTTTTTATAAGAGCACATGTGCAGTTTTACATTTAAGGCTGCAAATCTTTTTATTTTTCGATGCTTTAATGACTTTTATTTCTCCGCAAAATTCTTATTCATAGAGAGCCTTTAATTATTCAAACATTTACACTTCTTATATTTGAGAACATACCTGCATGTGTGAAACATTACATCCTGTATAAACTGTATTTGTTTGTTTTTATAACCATAAGTTTAATTTCGCAATTTTTCATTCAAGCTCAGGCCTGTGAGCTCATTTTAACTCTGTCCTCCGTGAACGACCCCAAAGCTTCTGGCAATGATAAACAACACAAACTTTCAGTTCCTTACACAATAAAAAAAAAAACATTTACAAACTGCAACAATTAAACAATTGTCATAAACTACCCCCAAAGAGAGTCTGTTCAAATCACAACTTTAACTTTTAGTGACTCCGTTTTCTTACCAAAACACAAAAATCAGGTTCATTTTTCTCCTGAAGTTCTGATGAAAAGTTTTATCTCCTGATACGACTCTGCTCTTCAACACCACTTGTTGAGTTTAAAACTCCTGCCAGGGACAAGAAGAATGTGTATTCTTGGAGAAAAGCAGCCGTGACAGCACAATTGTTTTTGTTTGTTTCTATTTATTTAACATTTATTCTCAGATATTAATGTTGTTTTTTCTGTTGCTGGTTTTGTGTGTGGCAGCTTGTAATGACATCGACCGCTGGCCGACGCCTCATCCAGGACGGATCCTCACTCTGCCTATAATGGGCGTCGTCATCAAGGTACAAATACTCAACGAATGAAAACTATGAGTACTACAGTACTGTATACTGAGTGACATAAAACCAACAATCCAGGCTTTATTTAACGAGCAGCACTGCAGACCCAGTCAGTGGTTTTTTTTTTTTTTTAATGCGCTGCAGGTTCGGATCCCGACCAGTTACGACAAACCAGGAACCTCCCAGCTGGTCCAGTCTGCTCAGGTAGAGACTGAGCAGCAGTTATTATCATATTTGGTGTATTTCTGTCACCTGCGAGTATTTATTTACTGTAATCTAACTGATGATGTGTATTTGCTGTTCAGAGTGACAGTTTGGTGTCCATCGTGCTCCCAACCATCCACGAAGTCGACCTGTTCAGGTGAGACGTGGAACTTGTTGTTTCGGTCTCGTCGTGTCTCCACCTGCGCTGCAGACTGCAGGTTTGAGCCAAACTGACTCCAGGTCAGCAAAACGAGCTTCAGCCAACGCTTGGACTGAAACAGTGACTGATCGGCTTTTACGGTTATTTCTCTTCAGAAAATAAAGTCAGAATAAATAATAATAAATAATAAATTTATTTAAAATACAGTCAGAAATGTTTAACAAAAATACTATTGTAGGTTCAAGTTGTAAAGAAACCTGTTAACGTTCAGGCTTATCTGCCTTTTTTAACCCCGCAGTAAAAAAAAAAAAAACAACCTTGCAGTGGTTCCCAACCCAGGTCCCTGAGGAACACCGTCCTGCATGTTTTAGTTGCTGCTCTGCTCCAACACACCTGATTCAGTGAGGTAATTACTTCCTCGTGTTCTGCAGAAGCTGGTTAATCGCCCATCCAGCAGGGAAACAACTAAAACATGCAGGATGGTGTTCCTCAAGGACCTGTGTTGGGAACAATAGATCTAGAGAAACCGCATTTTCTGTAAAACACCGAGCGCTGAATGACGGCTGGAATTTGCTGAAGGAGCTGAAATGTAGCTGACCAGCTAAAGCTACAATTTTTAAAAGGTTAGAAGCTAAATGTTTCAAAGGGCTAGCTTGGAGTGAAAAGTAGCTTAAACAGACTAAAACAGCAGATTATAAACCGAACAATTATTTTAAAGACCTAAAGAGATTTCTCTGTTTTTATGGAGAAAATATTAAAGAAAAATCTTTTGAAAAGAAAGAAAGTCACAAAAGCCTAAAGTCACAGCAGCTTTCTCCTGAAGGAGCTGAATGAACGGCGAAACGGGAACAAATTACAGAAGTACCCCGGTGGTCGGATTATAAAATACATAAAACAAAAACAGGAAAGCAACGTGCTGACTCAGCTTTCACACATCAGTGACTTTATCTCAGAAATATCTTCCACTTCTGGACCAGTCGTCTTAAACGATCACACTCAGGAGCTTCTGTCTGAACTCTTCAGGTCTGAGGTTTCTCGTACCTCTGAGGTCGTTTGTCTTTGAGACTGTTTCGATGTGAAGTTTGTTGGTTGCTGGAGAACTCCAGACGTCCGAGTCGTGTTTTGAAGCTCACGCAGGCTCTCTCCGTCCAGGTGTTTCCACCCGGTTTACTTCCACATCCAGATGCTTTGGGAGCTGGTGCTGTTGGGGGAGGCGCTTGTCGTCATGGCGCCGTCGCCTGCGGAGTCGTCTGAGACCGTGCTGGCGCTGGTCAGGTGAGTCCGGCGGTTAGAAGCGGCCCTCTGAGCCAGAACCTGCACGAAGCAGTTTGTTGAACGTGCAATTCACAGCTGGACGTGTCGCTGCACATATGCAGATGTGACGTAAAAACACACGAGCTTAAACAGTTGCAGTGCGTTTGTAATATTCTGAGTGATTTTCCTGTTGGCCTCTAGAAGTTGACATTAATTCACACCTGGGCTTTTGCAGCTGCATTTCTCCTCTGCGTTACTGCTGCGACTTCAGGCCGTACTTCACCATCCACGACAGCGAGTTTAAGGAGTACACGACCAGAACGCAGGCGCCGTGAGTGAAAATGAGCCGCACAGCTGGAGGCCAGCGAACACCCGCTTCACTTTATGAAGAGCTCCGGTTACACACGGGGACGCTCTGATCTGAGGATTTAAAAATGTGAAAACACTTACTGAAAGACAAATTTATATAAAAATATGAAAACACTAACAGGAAGACAAATTTATATAAAAATATGAAAACACTTACTGAAAGACAAATTTATATAAAAATATGAAAACACTAACAGGAAGACAAATTTCTATAAAAATATGAAAACACTTACTGAAAGACAAATTTCTATAAAAATATGAAAACACTTACTGAAAGACAAATTTCTATAAAAATATGAAAACACTAACTGAAAGACAAATTTATATAAAAATATGAAAACACTAACTGGAAGACAAATTTATATATTTTTAAAAGAAAATACAAAATCTTTGAACTCATTTTTTCTGTCCATGCTTTATAAATGAACGTGTTGTTGTAAATAAATTCTTGTTGTCTGCTGATCCGCAGGCCGTCAGTCATTCTGGGTGTAACCAACCCGTTCTTCGCAAAAACTCTGCAGCACTGGCCGCACATCATCCGCATCGGAGACATGAAGCACGCAGGTGAACGGCACTGACTCAGCCCATCAACCAGATTTATTTCTCATTTTAGTCTCAACTCTGGCACAAACTGCCGTCTCACAGACGACCTGGGGGAGATGCCAAGTGACTAAAACCATCCAAACAGTCCATTAGAGCCTCAGGCCTCATAAATAAAACGATGACGGCGCTTCCCAAAAGTTTCTGCTTTTGACCCCTTCAGTTAAAAGTTTGAGACTCGTGACCTGGTGAAGTTTATAAACGATGATAATTCATCTGACAAGTTTTTATACATGCTCGTATTTTTGTATTTCCTTGAAGCAGTTGAAGCTGAATGATGTTTGTCATCACTTTGGAGTTCATCAGATTCTGTAGATCTTAAGACCTCACACCAGCTTGGAGAAGCACTGGTTTATGAAATTAAACTTGTATAAAATGTTGGTTCCTCTCAGCAGAGATGACCAAGCAGATGAAGGTGAAGAAACTGAAAAACCTCAAAACTCTGGACTCTAAACCTGGTAAATATTTGTTGTTCTTGGATTATTTCTGTTCAGTCTGAAGGTTTTAGTTTGGGTTAGACAACAGGTGAACTCGTCTCAGCCTCTACATGTTTGTTTCAGGTGTGTACACTGCTTACAAGCCGTATCTCAACAAAGATGAAGAAATCATCAAACAGCTCCAGAAGGTAAGTCTGGGTCTCCTCCAGACTCCTCCAGCTGTGTCTTTAACTTTGTCCCTCCTCAAGGTCAAACTTTGTGAATGATGTCGTGCACGAGCTCAACATGTGTTAACAACTCTCAGCTTCTACCGCACCAAATTTTAGCTTACCACACTCGCTGCCATAAACGTTGCACCGCCCGATAAGTCGCGTCAGTCCAAATATGTCTAGTAAAGTGGAAAAATACATAAATATGTCTTTCGCTGTATAAGTTGCATCTATCATGCGTCACTGCTGACAGCCTGGAAATGTTGGCTGGTGTTGTGCCAAATCGTTTGGCTGCCAAATGGTGGCCGTGGGAGTGTGCATGGGAGGACTTTAACAAGAATTTAACAAGATTAACACTTAAAAACAATTATTTGTTTGCTCGACTTTATAGCAAAGGTGTGTCTCAGTTGAACTTTTCCTTAATAAATTGCACTTTGATGGTCAAATCAGCTGCATGTCGCCGCGCCACCCGGGCGAAATGCAGCTGATTTGATGTTTGATCCAGGAGTTCTGGAGCGAGATGGAGGTGGCTTGGTATGGCAAGCCACGATTCTCATTAATAGCCACTTTTACCTATTAATGAGACACTTGGCTTGCCATATCAGTCGAGGGCCCTCTAGTGGCTGAAAGCGGTAGTGTTCAATATTTTCCATGTCAGAATGAACGAAGTCGTCAGAGCTCAGCCACAAATTGGTTATAAATATTGAAAAAGCATAAAAATGTCGCTTCACTGTATAAGTCACAGGCATGCTAATTAATGGAAAAAAAACTGTGACTTATACGGTGAAAAATACGGTAACATCTGCAGCATTGACCCATTTAAAATCATTTTTGTGTTTGCTAAGATCAGTGGTCTGTGGCGGCCATCTTGAATTGGATTGATGCCAAAAGGCAATCCGTTGTAAACCCACATCAAATGATGCCTTGCTGAGAGGTTGATTAAACCCGTGAACTGGTAATGAGGTATTTTGCTAACAGACAAACACACAGGCAGTAAATGAAGCAGACACATCTCAGCAGAAGTCTCTCCACCTCAGACGTCTTTAGTCAGACTGCAGTTGTCTGTTTAATTGTACAAATGGCCGAAGCAGAACAAAATAAAATGTTCAGTGTTTGAATTTTCAACGCTCAGGAATGATCAGGGGGGTAAAAATACTCTGACTGTACCTGGACGGTCCTGGATTATTCTCCTCAAATCGTCGCTGATGTTGGTTCTAAACGGCTCCTCGTGTTTCTCCATCTTTCAGGGGGTTCAACAGAAGAGACCCTCGGCGGCCCAGAATGCAATTCTTCGACGCTACTTCTTAGAGCTGACTCAGAGCTTCATCATTCCTCTGGTAACAACTCGTCGTTTGCTTTAGTAAAAGCTCCGACCCTGAAAAGATCCTTTGTTTTTAAACTAAAAACATTATTTTAACTCTGTAAACTTTACTTCCTGCTCTCATGAGAACATTTCTCCAGACAAACGGAGTCCTCTGTGTTTTCTGCAGGAGCGATACGTCGTCAGTCTCATGCCGCTTCAGAAGTCCATCAGCCCCTGGAAGAGCCCCCCCCAGATCCGACCTTTCAGCCAGCAGGACTTCATGAAGACGTTGGAGAAGGCAGGACCTCAGCTCACGTCCAGACTTAAAGGAGACTGGATTGGACTCTACAGGTACGGACGGTTCAGCCAGAGCTGAGATGAACGCCCGTGTTTCTAAACTCACAAATGTTTTCTGCGTTGTTGTAAGAACGGACGGAAACCGGCGCCGCGTTCACTCCTGTTTGGGTTTCAGGCATTTTCTGAAGTCTCCCAACTTTGACGGCTGGTTCCGCAGCAGAAGACGAGAGATGACCCAGAAACTGGAGGCTCTGCACCTCGAGGCTCTGTGTGAGGAGGTGAGGAGGAGGAGGGTGAAGATCAGACAATAATCTTAATTTAAACTATTTCAAATAACTTCCAGGTGCCTAATTACAACTCTCCTGCAGAGGAACTAAAGAATTAACTCTAACATCTTGTGATACTTTCTATTCAACAAACGGGACTTCTTTAGTTCTGGTCCCGGAGCATTTCCACAGGAACATTTTGTTGTTGGTTTTATTTCCTTAACTCTGAACTCCGAGTCATTCAGGCGTAAAAAGCCTCCTAAACTCAGCAGGTGAACGACGTGTTGTCGACACAGAACAGACAACTTCTCAAAGAACAAGTTTCAGACATTCAGGCTCTTTGTTTGCAGCAGCCGCTCACAAAAACACAACAACGTTTCAAATTCTTCAGTGAAATTAAAACTAAAGTAGAAAAAATGATAATAAACAACACAGTTTGACAGAAAATATGATTCAGATCTAATAAAGTCATTCCCAAAGAGTTATTGGCTCAAACATTCAAACTGATTCCTTTAAAAGGATTTAAATGTTTGTTCAAAGTTGTGATTTAAATAAAAGTCTCGGCATGTGTTCATGCAGGTGGTTTTCCGTTGGGCCTCGTTCACCCGTTACAGCTGCTTCTAGTCTTTTATTTGCTGTTTTACAAATATGTGGCAGCATTTATCAAATGTTTGTACTTGGAATGCAGAAAATGAGCGACAGGCTGCAGTAACTCTGACGGGACTGCACGTGGCGCTGCAGAAACAGGATGAGAGCTGAAACTGAAGCCGAACTTTAAACTGCAGCTGACAGGAAGTCCGAGCCGCACGTGATCAGCTTCAGGCAGAGGGAGGAGTTTCATCAGACTTTAAATGATGAAAACCTCTTTTGTTCTCAGGTTATTTGATGTAAAAATGAGATTTAATGGGAGGTGGTTGCCTTCAGGCTCTCCACACAGAAACACAGCTGTGGCGTTCAGGAGCTCCTGAACGTTGTGTTTGGCAGCGAGGCTGAGACGATGAAAACCTTGGAGTGTTTCTGAAGCGCTGCTCCCGCGCTGGAGCGTTCTGAGTTCAAGTTCAATGAGGAAAACCTCAAGTCTGCGTCGGCGTTTCACTCCTGTCTCTTCTCCTGCAGGATCTTCAGCAGAGGATCCAGAGGCACACGGAGGTGGAGGCAGTGGACCTGGTTCTGAAGCTGAAGGACAAGCTGGTCGGTACCACCCCCTCTGTCTTCATGTAGCCGCTGCCGGTACCTCCAGCTGCTCGTTAAGCTCGTTTTGTGTGTCGCTGCAGAGTCAGGCGGAGAGGGAGCAGCTGCCGGTCTGTCCGGGGACCCTGACCAAACTGAGGGCCCACATCGAGGCCGTCATCCTGGCCTTACCAGAGGACCTGCAGGGAATCCTCCACAAGCCCCCCACGCCGTCACCTTTATCCCCCTGCGGTCTGCTACGCTAACCCGAGCTTGAACTTCTTTAGGAGGTACCGGGTCCTCTGGGCTCAGTTTGAAGTTTTATCAGGAGCTTCGGTGAGTTTTACTGTAGCGGCTCCGTGGGGGTCAGACCGGACCCCGACGTCTCCGGGATCACGCAGTCCTGAAGCGAACAGCTGGAACGGGCCGGACCTGTCAGCCCACGTCTTCTGGAACACTTTTAGGAAACAAAAGGAGCAACGGACGGGTTTTAACCCGTCGTGTCGTCCCGCTTAAAGCCTGTCGGGGGCGGGAGGGGACCTGTGAGGCCAGGAAAATGACCCGGATGACCTTTGACCCTCAGTGATTTAAACTTTTTAACACCTTGCTCTTATTTTTTTAACCTGCTACTCAAGAGTTTTTATTCATTTAAAAAAAAAAATTTTTTTTTTTTTAACAAGTGCACTTCATCACTACCAGGCCCAGTATGCAAACAAATGGACTGGATCAGAACCAACCAGACAGTTATAATAATGTTTGTTATTATTATTCTCCACATGCAGAGTTATAATAATGTTTATTATTCTCCACATGCAGAGTTATAATAATGTTTATTATTCTCCACATGCACAGCATTAACCACCAGCAGCAAGTTAGAAGTGATAAAACTGTGAGTTTGTTGAGGATCCACTAACCGGATCGTCTCCGTGTCACGTTTTTCTGCGCTCGTCGTCTCAACGGGCTCATTTATTCAGAATTATCCCCAAAGTCCTGGAGTTTATACAAGTTAGAGTTTTTCATCTAAAGGCTGAAGTTTTACGTTTGTGAAAGGCGTAAAAATCCGTTTGAACAGATTCGGAGTTTGTCTAAAGGTTCACTTGAAAAACATGAAAAAACAAAGACAAGAAAAGTTTTTGTGTGAAAGGATCTTAAAACGAGGATTGTGACGTTCAAGCGTCGATCTAAAACAGGAAAGGAAGAATCGTGGTTTTAAATTAGGTTCTTATAACAAGTTAAGCTTGTTAAATTATGTAAGAAGCAATAAGATGAAAGTTCAGAACCTGAAGAGGTTTATTGTGTTGAAAATGTCATCATTTTAACTCTTTGTGTCACACTTTGACTTTTAAAAAGGATTTCAAATTTTTTTTTATTTTTTATTTTGCGTCATATCTGTCTTTGACAGTTTTTATATTTGTAAAGTTATTATTGCAACAGATATTTCCTCCTGTTTGAAACACTTTGACTGACCAGCAGTGAAACACAACAAATAACTATAAAACTCATTTATCCAAATTAGTTCAGCTTCTTTTTACTGTCTGAGCAGGAACATCCAAAACTTTGCGGTGTTTTGAGAATAAGCTGTTGAAGCAGGACGTATAAAACTCGCTGCTCTTCTCACATTTGTCTTCTGGCCTGAAAATCTAAACTTTTGCTTGATTTTATTTTTCAGACATGTTTTATTATGTGAAACTGACCTTATGGGTGTCGCAGGTGACTGAATCTGTGATCAGATCTGACAAGACGTGAGTAACGAGACGTGTTTCTTGTGGTTATGGACATAAAGTCGGCCTCGTGTTGAAAACAAACTGATCATGTGTTGATCTGTTTATAAAATGAGCCTTAAAGAAGCTCACATGCAGCAGTTTCACCTGTGTTTGTTAGGACGCCTGCTTTTATAAAAATGTGCCTAGAGATGGGATTTATGTCTCTTTGAAAGGAGCTGGATCTTTTGAATCTATTCTTTTTAAAGAGTCATTCACTTCTGATGGTTACATAGTTCAGCCTGTGTATTGTTGTATGTTGTGACGTCCATGTTTGGCCTAATAACTTTTCCATGATCACCTTTACTGAAGAACACCAGAAAACGGATTTGACACCTCCCCTGGTTTCAGTTTAACACGTAAACAGATTTATAGAAAATGTTTCTATCACGTGCTGGACTCTGCTAAACGTTTAAATCAAAAAAATGGCAGGAGTCTGTTTCTGCCAGTAGAAAAGCACAGATTAATCCTGAACTATTTGGATAATTTAAGTTTTTATGACGAGGACAAAACAGAATAGATCCGATCAGACGTGTCCAACAGGTGAGCAGCAGAGCCACTAAACTGGACTGGTTGGAGGTGGGTTATTAAAATCTCCAACCTGGGAGGCGAGTTTTTTCAATTCAGTTTGTTTCTGTAGCTCCAAGTCACAAGAGAAGTCGTCTCAGGAACTGAACAGAAACATTCATATACAGTATAAAAATAATAAATTAACACTATTTATCTGAGGAGCAGGCTGCTTCGAGTTTAACTCCATCACAGAACTCTCATCTTGAGCAAGCACGAAGGCGACAGTGGAAAGAAAAACTCCCTCATGAGGAAGAAACCTTTAGCAGAACCAGGCTCAGGACAAGCGGCCAT
>JARVGQ010070063.1:0-10300 GCA_031762355.1 Hypsolebias martinsi | reverse complement strand
GGCGCTCCGAGTTACGGCAAAATCGAGGTACAAACGGTCCTTAGGTCCGGAACCCGTTCGTAAGTCGAGGACTGCCTTTATATCAAACAGAATCAGACTAAGCTTTATTGGCATTGTACCAAGATACAGCGAGTATATGTCTGCACAGTCATCCAAAAGATGGGCGAAGTGCACGTAGCTGCCGCTATGAAAGCATAGCCTCTTATCCTTTTCAGAATACTTTTTTAGTTGAAAAGGGGGAAAGGGCCATGAGGAGAGGATAGTGGCATTACAAAAAAGATCTCTTCACACCTTGTCCTATTAAGATCCAATTTAAGACATCAAAAAACTCTGCCAGCAAGTACATTTAAGAACACGTCACACATGCATTTGACGGCAAGGTGGTCCATGAAGCACTTCCAGATAGACCATAGTCCTGATATGACGATGGTCAGACGGCATAGGCCTCCACAGAAGTTCTCAGGGTGGGGTGGAGGGTTGCGATATGAGAAGCTTTCCCTTAGTTTACACATTTCCCAGGAGAAATCGATATGCCGGCCTGTTTTTGAGGCCAACCTCAGATTCAGATAATCCAAAACTGTTGATTTTTTTCCAGGCAGACTTTTTTTTTTCTTGTCAGCCTTGAGTCTTACTGGTACTTCCAAGATCCAAAATGGCCAGATTGGTGGGCCTTCTACTGGTCCGTGCTTACAAGCCTCCTCCAAGGCCTTTCCAACATGCTGGTGAGTCCCAAAGCTGCAGGTGGCCTGCGATTCTCACATATCACTTCCATCTTACAGTTTAGCTCATAAATCAGCTGATTTTGAGTCCTCAAAGCACAAACCAAACCTTCACAAGCAAGCAGCCTGACGAGGACCAAATTAGCTGCAGCTGTCTTCTTGTGTTGACAGAACAGGAACCAGCCGATTCCAAAAAGCAGGAAACCTGTTACCATAAATCAGATTACGTACGTCTTGGGCGTCCTCCTAAGATTCTCAGCGGGACGTGAGGGCTCTCCAGGACCCGTCGCTTTGTTGAAAATATTTTTTTCCATTGCGCTGAAAGTCCAACTGATCAGATCCATAACAGTAGTTTTCATTTCAGAAGATGTGTAAAACAGGAGCTCACAGACAGAGATCAAAAAAAGCAGGAGGAGAACAGGAGAGGGAAGAGAATGCGTCCGCCTCGTACAAGAGCTAGTGAGAAAAAAAAAAAGCAGACTAATAGACTAACAGTAAAGCTATGAAATACAATTGGCTTGAGTAAAATTTTGAAGGTAGCTTTAGAAGAAAGTTCAGATGCAAAACATCTCGCTTGTTGCTCGAGTTGTGCTTTGATTTAAAACAGCTGCTTAATCATTTGATTGTTCTTTCGTGATGACCCTGCAAAATTCTAAAAATATCAATAATAATAGGGGGCTAGTTATAATGAATGGATGACATTACATTCCTTGAAAGGTTATCAACAGAAAAACCCTCGTAATGACTGCACTTTAGCACAATTTGTGGTTTTTCCATTCCTCCACTTTCTGAATCAATACGCTGAATGTGTGTGCACGGCCTTAAGCTTAGATGAAACCCTGTCAGACTCTGCAGACTTGAAATGGGCTTTCAAGCATGTAGAGAAGTAAAAGTTACTGGGTTGCCATGAATCCCATGCAGGGATGAAAATAAACCAGACTGAGGGAGCCAATTAATGTAGACTTTTAGTACATTACATTTAAATGACGGTGACTGCGATAAAAAAACCAAAACAATTTTTCACGTTTTGTCAATGTGGCACAAATTTCCTTTTTAGAGTTTTTGTAAATCAGTGTAACTCAAGTATTTTTACATTAGAAGGGATGCATCATAATTTGGATATTTATATATTTTCAACAGTGTGACAAAATGATAAAATGTCTGCATGTCTGAAACGGGCATCATGTGATATTTCCTCCATCTGTCATGTGTTCTGTTTCTAATTCATTAGCTCTGACTCATATTTCTAATCATCTCCTTTGTAACAAAACAGTTTTTTCTTTCCCACTAATATTAGTTTTTGCCTCTGACTCATTTGGTTTCCTGCCCGAGTAAAGTTTCCTGTTCTCAACTTTTAATAGGGAAATACTTTTCTTGCGGCAAAAGTTTAGTTTCTCGTCACTCTTGGGCGCACGTTCTTGCTTCGTAACCATCCTCATTCAAACGTATTGTAATTTTTACCTCATGTTTCCTAGTGTTTCCCTTCAAAATGTATATTTTGAATCAAATCAAGACGAAATCAGCACTTTCTCTTTCAGACAAACCGTTAGCGTCAGAGGTTTATGTCTACTTATCATGGGCATGAATGCCATGGCAACTTTAGCCTCTTAATGGTGGAGCTGAACTTTTCTTCTTCCAGATTGGAATGACTGTACAACATGCAGCTTCGGTTATTTTTAAGAACCAGAACTGGGTACAAAAATGAGCATTTCTTCTGTTTTTTAACTTGACAAGACAAAGATATATTCATTTCTCATTAGTGGTCATGATAAAGTTGCTAGTTTCTCTTTGTCAGCATAAAAAGAGATTTGTTTGACTGCACTCATTGGCCAAAGATCAAATTAATTTACACAACACTTACAAACGTCTTGCTGTGCATACATCTAACTGACCAATACTCAGCTTAGATTGAAGGACATTAGTCCGAATATTCAGGAGCTCCAGTTCCTGCCGCTCCCTGTTCCTGGTTGTCCTCTCCCCAGGTGTTTGTCATCGTCTGCTCCTTAGCGTCTGTGTTCCTCATCGTCTGGACCGTGTTCTGGTATGGCGTCCTGTCTCTGTCTCCCTCCGTGTCTCCTCTATGAAAATGTAAGTTTTGCTGCCACGTCAGCCTCTTGATGTGTGAATGCTTACGAAGCATTCACACTATTGTGATCCACTTCTAAAGTCTTCTGTAATTTTTCAGCAACATTCTCATTCCACAGTTTTTGTGCTATTTCAACAAATCCTATATCAAAACATTCAGCTCTTTCAGGACAATCCTGCTATGACTTTTGGTTTCGGTGCAACTTAAGTTTTTTGAAATATTTGACCTTTTCTGCCATTTTTTCCCTCATATAAATGAATTGAGCTCATTTTACATCCTTCAGATCTTTAGATCCGTTTACAACCTTTTACTCCTCACAGTTTGTTCTGGTCCAGCTTCTTTCAGCTTCCTTGCGCAAATTTAAACATTTTTTTTCAGCTACCGGTAATTTCTGCTGTTTTGTCCTCCTTTTTTGTTAACATAATTTTTGTGCTTCTTCTTTCTGCTAATTTCAGCTTCTCATGCTTCTTTCAGCTTCTTTCTGCTTTTCAGATTTTTCTGATATTTCAGTTATCCAGCTGTTTTATGCTAATTTTAGCCTTTTCAGCTAATTCCACATTTTTTTGCACAAATTTAAACTTTTTTCTGCAAAATCAACAAAAATGCACTCCTCTTTTTTTTTTTGTAATTTGAAATTCTTTCTGCCTTTTTAGCTACTTTTCAGCTTTTTTTGTTGTTGCTAATTTCAGCTTTCATTTACATAAAAATCCTAAAATTTCTGCTCATTTCTGCATATTCAGCAACTCTCCAATTCAGCGAATATGTCTTCCTTCCTTTTCTTCTGCTAACTTGGGCTTATTTTCAATTTAATCTACATTTATGCATGTTTTTTAGCTAATTTCAGCTGTTTTTCATCAAGTTCTTCAGCAATTAGCATTCATACTGCATTTTCGCTGGAAATTCAATTTCTCTAGTTTTCTTTGAATAAATATTATTTATTTTACCTTTGAGTTCTCTGCTTCTGTCTGCATATGGGTTTTTACCAAACTACAGAAACCTGATATGAATATTCAAGCACAACTAGAAAACATCATATTTCAAGTGAACTGAAAAAAGCTGAAACACTAGTGCCATTGTTCACATTAAGATGGACTGAGTGGGTTGACCATTAAAGAAGCTCCTGCTCTCAAATTTGCTTGAATAAATCAAATAATTAAAACTTCAAAATAATTCTCTGCTCTTGATGAGTGCAAGTAAACATCTGGCTGCCACAGTGTCACCGATGAGCTTAAACCTAATCAACTGACTCCAGATTGTAATGCAAGAACTGAAAGAACAAAATCAAAGAGAAGTCTTGAGGACTTTATCACTATTTTATTATCAACAATGTGTCCGTTGGTTATATATATTAGAAACAAAAACAGAAACAACTCTGCTGTATGGCAGTTTGAAAAAAATAAAAATAAAAAAAGCTGCGTCATAAAAATAAAAACAGTTCAAATACCTGAACGTAAAACCACGTTTCATTTGAATAAACACATAGAATAGTAATAATAATCTCAATAATACAGTTCTCTTACGATTATTTATGGCACTACTTTTGTTGTGCAGCTTTCAAATAGGTTCAAGAATGAAAATCATTGTGTTTGTGTGTCTGTGTCAGCATGTGGACTTGTCTTACGGCTAATTTAGGGGCCAGTTTTGATCAACTCAAAATGTCAAGTTTTTAGGTTTTAACACTTAAAAGTTTGAGGGTTTAAGATAAAGATTTGACAAAAGCTTTGTTAGGATTATAGGTCTCTGCTTTGCATTTATCTGTGATTGAAGATTAAAAATATGGGTATATTATAACTGTGTGTCTGTATTTTCAAAGTTAGGTTAACTAAACTGTGTGTGTTGATGCCTTGATTACTGTATTTTCCGGCGTATAAGTCGCGCCGGAGTATAAGTTGCATCAGTCAAAAAAAAAAAAAGCATCACGAAGAGGGACAAAAACATGTATAAGTCGCTTTGGCATATAAATTGCTGACCCATTACGTTTATTATGCATTAATTTAATAGTCAAAACAGCTTAATTTCGCCTGGGCAGCACGGCACCATCCATCCATCGCAGCCAGAGCTGCTAGCTCTCCAGTGTTCTTCTGCCTGCACCAGCTGAGTGAAGCGTTCCAGCGCAGGGGTGCTTGGTGTTGCAGTTCTTAAAAAATAACAAGATTAACACTTAAAAACAATTATTTGTTTGCTCGACATCATAGCAAAGGTGTGTCTCAGTTTAACATTTCCTTAATAAATGCACTTTAATGGTCAGAACGATTCATTTCCCTTGGGTGGCGCGGCACCATCCATTCATCCATCTATCATCCATCGCGGCTGGAGCCGCTAGCTCTCCAGTGTTCCTCCGCCTGCACCAGCTGAGTGAAGTGAGTGCGCACAGATTCACTGTTGCAGTTCTTAGAAATTTAAAGCGTCAGTCAAAAATTGCATTATGAATATGGGAAAAAAATGTAGATAAGTCGCAGGACTGACAAATCTTTGCAAAAAAACTGCAACTTATACGCCAGAAAATATGGTACTTGTAATCTAGCACAGAAGTACTTTTTCACCTTTTAGTAAAAGAAATGAACATGATTGCTGAAAAAAATTACACGTCTACAAAGAGACAAAAATGGAGCAGAGTACACCAGCGTCTACTGTAAATTGGAAAAGACAGTGAGGGTAGGAGTCCGAAAAGGACATTCGAGTCAGCTTAAAAGTCCCTCACATCCACCGGTGCCGTTTCTTTTGAAATCAAGCAGTAAATTCTTTTCAGTCATTGACTATTTGCCCATTAAATTAAGCCACTGCTGCTCCAATCAGAATATCAGGCCCTCCAGGCAGACCAGAACAGCCAATATGCAGAAAATAAAAGCCAGTACAGAGCAGGAACTCTCTGAAAACCTCAAAGCACATTTTCATCAGTCCAAAGTGAGGGAGGGAAGAGACCGAAGCGTACAGCTTGGTCTGTTAAATATTTATACATGTGCCTTTAAAGGTGAGTCTTCAGCCAAAGAATCTGGATATCAACCTGCCACAAGAATTAGAGAAGTCCACAAACTCAAAATTCAGTGATGAACTGTAGCGAAAATGACATTGAAAGTTAAAAGTGATGACTACTCCTCCCTTTGGCTGTATCAGTAAAGAAAAACGTGCAAAATAAAGTGTCTGCTTGTGTTTCTCTTTGCATTTTCTTCAATTTAGATTAAAGCTGCACACATGGGTTGCTACAGCTCATTTTCAACAAATGTTTTAAGTGTTATTGCAACCCACCTTTGCGCTGGGTTTAGTCTCATTAAAATGGCAGATTGTGATAAATCGTAGCAAATAAAATCTCTGGCATGACATTTTACCACGTTACGAGCTCACATGCATGCACTCACGCACAGCTAACGCACACAAACGGTTCGTTTCTGCGCTTTTCGCCATCCCGTCTGCAAGAGCACAGATGTTTTATTAGTTTTGGAGAGCAGAGCAAACACTGCAATATTCAGAGTGAAAATACTCTCCCATCAAACATGAGACCATGTGGAACGTTAAAAAAAAGGACTTTAAATGTTCCAGGAGCCCTTGATGTCTTGTGATTTTCTTTCTTTTTTGGGGTGGGGTGGGGGGGGTGGGGGGGGGAATTAAAACAACAATCCCAGTTTCAAAAAAGTTGCGAATTTGTGTAAAACATAAAACAGAATGCAGTGATTTGCAACTTTCATAAACCTATAATTTATTAACAATGGAACATAGTAAATATATTCAATGTTAAAATTAATGATTTTTACTTAATAAAAAGTAATTTTTGAATTTGATGGTAGCTATATTTAGCTCCTGGTTGGCGTTGCTGGTTTTTCAACAGTTGCTGGATTTATTGGTCGACTGGAGCACATTTGTTCCAAAACTTGTAAATACTTTTCTGCGTTGATGGTGCCTCTCTAGATACTTAAACTGCATGTAGGCACAAATGCACCCCCATACTGTCAGAGAGGCAGGTTTTTGAACTAAGGCCTTTGTAGTACAGAGGTTGTGGTATCCATGACTATTAAAAATAAATAAACAAATCTGGGCACAGAACAGTTTTCCACTTTGAGTTAATTTTAAATGAGCTCTGGTCCAAAGAAGATGGCAGCGTTTCTGGGCTCTTGCTCAAGGCGGATACTTCTCCTCTTCCTCCTGTTTTGCTCTCTGTGTGTTTGGAGCTCCTGGTACACATCTCCTGAACAAAAAAATACTGTTATGGATCTGGTGAGTTGGACTTTCAATGCTTGGACAGGGGAAGTTCCAGCAGGGCTCAAGACTGACAGTCTGCCTGAAGAAAATCAACAATTGTGGCTTATCTGAATCGGACTCCCCCGTTTGGCCTCGGATACGAGCAGACTATCAAATTTCTCCTGGGACATGGGTAACTAGGGACAATGCTTTGTCTATCGCACCCCCATCCCCCTTCTGTGAACTTCTGTGCAGGCTTATCAGAACTGCCTGCTGAACAACAATATCAGGACTGTGGCTGATCTGAAAGTGCTTCATGGACAAATCTCAACATCCTGACGTCAAATGCACATGTAATCGTGTTTTTAAATGCGCTTGCTGGTAGTTTTTTGATGTCTCAAATCGTGTCCTGATGGGACAAGATGTGAAGAGATATTTTTTGTAATACCACTAGCTATCCTTATAGCGTTTAGCATTTTCTATCTAAAACTATTATGATAAAGAATAAGGGGCTGCGCTATTATAGCAGCAGCAACGTGCACTCCACCCATCTTTCGCACGACTGTACAAAGATAATTTCACTGTATCCCAGTAAAATGATAATAAAGCTTATTCTGATTCTGATTCTGAGCCCATGCATAAATGTCTAGAAAAGAACTAGAGCTGTTTTAACGCCAACTGAGAGTCCATACATAACGGGCATCCAATATTGACTTTCAACCTTGACCCTCCCATATTCTTGAAATTCTTTGATTATTTTATGAACTGTACATTCAAAGTATTTCCAATTTTCCATTGAGAATTGTAAATAGTTTTCTGCAGACGGATGAACTTCTGCTCACCTTTACTTCTGAGGGATTCAGCCTTGTGATAATGCTCTTTTTTATTCCTAGTTGTCTTTTGGACCTACTGCCAATTAACATACCGGTAGCTGCAAAATGCTACTTTAGCTGTTTCTTATTTAGATTACTAACTTCTACTGTATTTTGTTGCCCCTGTCTAAACTGTTGCGATGCTATAAAATTAAAAATTACATAAAATAAATAAAACTGTTACAATTTCTTAGTTTTATCATTTGATGTTTACAGTGTTTCATGGTGAATATGCAAATCAGTACATTTTGTTTTTGTTCCATTTACACAAAGTTCATTTTTTTTTAATGAAACTGGGTTGTACAAAAAGCTCTGCTCATGGCAGCTTAACTACGAGAAACCCTTTCTCCTCTCCATTTGTCATAAATAATTTTTCATCATCTTCATAATCTGTTGACGGAGGAACAAGCCGACCATCTCATCGTAATAGATGGAGACTGCTCCTGATCATGTTTTCTCTGTAGCAGCTGTGAAAGAGAGGAATCCCTCCTACGGATGTTATTTTGACATTGTAGTCATTCAAGTCTGGTGGCTGCAACATCCAGAGGAAGTAGGGCTGCACAGACTTCACCAAATTGTAAAATAAATGCCTTTTGTTGGCTAATAGAAAAAAAATCTAGATTATTTGACATATTGAAACACTTTTAAATACCTTTATATTGGCCCAAGTGTAACGTCATCAACCTGAGCGTATAACTTTGATGAAACTGTCCTGAGAGCCATCTGGGTCCTTCAATCTGCAGGTGAGGACTAAATGAGACCAGAGCTGATCCAGCTGACACAAACACAGTCTGAATCAGTCCAGCTTTGGCCTTCTCAGCTTTCCAAAGAAAAGAAAACGACATGAGCCTCGCTTTAAATCAGCTAAACATCAGTGCTGATGCTGCAGCTGCGTGTGAACATCTCCCTCATGGTAACCGACCGCGCCAGGTTCGGTTTACGGTAGTTTGAAATGTTCACAGGCACCGGCAGCTCCAGATCCTGCTGCTGGACGCTGCGGTAGCTGATCCTCTCTCCTCCATTCCTCAGACCGTCCGGTTGGTGGTTGACCTGCGGCGGAGGCGGCTGAAGGTAGAAAGGCAGGTCGTAGTGCGTGCAGGACGGGCAGAAGGTCTGTGAACGTGTCAGTTTTCTCGCCAGTGGCGGCGTAGAGAAAATGGCAGGTCCATTTGGCATGGAGGAGGCAGCCGCTGTCGCCGCCACGATGTTGTGATTGGAGTGAACCGGCGGGAGGCGGGACGTGACAGCGAAGTCCGGCTCCTCCTCCTCCGACTCAGACTCCTCCTTCTTACAGCAATAATACTGTGGAGGGGGAAAAAAAAAAAAAGTAAAGTAAGAAAATTAATAATATTCTTGCTGTATCTTGGTACAGTAATACTTGTTCTGATTCTGATTCTAATAAAATACCATTATAATAGCTATTTGATAGAACATCACTTAAAAATGTCCTGACTATCCCTTTAATTCTAAATATAAATCTTCGGTTCTGTGTTTGTTCTCACTACTCTGAAGCTAAAACCTCAAAACAAAGTTGATTAGTGAATCTAAACAGTCTATCTGATAGAAAGCACAGTTTTCTACCTGTCTCCGTTTAAGTGTTTGTGCTTCGCCAAATTAAGCACAATTTCCCCTGTAATTCTATTTAATGAGGCATGTGAAAAGAGTTTAATCTCCCCAACAACTCTGCTGGAGAATGAAGTCAGAATAATTCTAAAAATAGCAGCTGCAATTTCAGAATTAACTTGTTGCATTAATTTGTCAAAAATACATTAGAAACGCTATCCTGCAAGAAGAGAAATCATTTCTGGGGACTGCTTTGGGCTAACGGAGGCTAATAGACTGAAGCAATCAGACGTGTTAATATCTGCAGAAATAGTCCGGTGTGTTCGTTTTAATGCAGCTCAAGAGGAGTTTAAGCATGAAAACACAATGCAGGTAATTTCATCCTATATGAGTTCCATTTTTGATTTTATTCTCACATAAAATGATCAGACCACTGTACTGATTTTCAAACATTTCCTCAATAGAAGTGAACTGTGTAATTCAGTTTAAGTACATTGATAAACAGTGGGCTTCACGTCAAGTTTTTGCAAGTAATGGGTTCAAATTGTAGACCCAGAAACGCCAACGTGCTTACAAATACAGGTAGTCCTCGGGTTACGACGGTCTCGTCCTACAACGTTTCGTAGTTACGACAGCATCTCCCTTATTCACGTTATGCAGTTACGTTCGGTTTTACGTCGGTTTTACGTCGGTTTTATGACGTTAAACGTCGTAATGCGGCGGTGCAGCGGCGGAAGAATACTGTTACGCGGTGCAGCGGCGGAGGAATACGTACTGTACGGAGGAGGATGGCGTCGCTAGCATCCCGGTAGGCCATTAGCTCTTCATTATGGCTCCCAAAATGCAAGGAGGACTCTTCTGATGGCAGTGCATCAAGGAAAAGGAAG
>JARVGQ010070031.1:0-10310 GCA_031762355.1 Hypsolebias martinsi | reverse complement strand
CCATACATGCAGTGTCTTCAGACTTTGCCAGCAAATTAAAAGTTGAAGCTAAATCATTAAATTATCACCATCTTTGTATTAGATTTATTTATAAATCACATTTAAACACTGCTTGTGCCATTAAATTAAAAATAAAAACGCACACGTTCTCTATCACTCACAGCTAAGTAACAGGCTTCAGCTCCCAGAGACACTGACGTTACGTTTTCAACCTTTGAAACAGAACAAATGTGGTTTAGAGACTGACCTGCTGCTGTTCCTTCATCCGCACCGTGGTGAAATTAGTTTACGACTCCGTCATGTTTACGTTTCATCAGCGTGGTTCTCCCGTGTTGTGTCGTCACTTTTCAAAGCTGCATGTTGCGCACTTTTTTTTTTATCCTTGTGAAGCGTCAGGTTCTCCCACACTTTGGAGGACTTGGGTCGAACAGATTTCTCTTCGTTGATCATTTGTAAAATTAACTTAATTTCCTTTGAAAACACTGCGTCTGCTCTACTTCCGCATCCCCCCCTCGTTCAGTTCAACTCGCGCTGCAGTTTTTTAAAAACTTTATTCAGTGCTGTGCCCGTGAAAAAAAACGGCTGCGCAGCGCCGTGAAAGTAGCATAATCGCGCAACACAACGAATTGATAATGAAATTCGTTGCCAACGCTTTTAATTATTGATTATTATCAATTTAATCGATTCGTTGTTGCAGCCCTAGTTAATACTATAGACATAATCTGCCTATGGTTAACACAATCTGCCAATAATGCCTTGTTTTTACACATATGTCTGTGGTTAACACAAATGCTTTGTTTTTAAGACAAACGCTTTGCTTTTCGTCCATCCTTGTTTTTTGTTTCATCCAATCAGATGTGGCCCTCCAGATATGCCTTTTTCTTTTTGGCCAATCAGATGTGGCTCTCCAGATACACTTTTTTCTTATTGTTCAATCCGATGTGGTCCTCCAGATACACCCTTTTTCTTATTGCCCAATCAGATGTGGCCCTCTAAATATGCCTTGTTTTTTATTGTCCAATCAGATGTGGACCTCCTGATATGCCTTTTGTATTTGTAAGCTGAGATACCCGTTTGCAACAAAATAGAGGGCAGCCATTTTAAACATATTGGTAACAAAAAAAAAAAAAGGATGCAGAAAACTGGTCCATGCATTTGCCATGTCTAGGGTGGACTATTGCAATTGTTTATTATGGGTGTCCAAACACTTTTTAGAAAAGTTATCAGTTGATCCAAAATGCTATTGCCAGAGTTTTAGGCCCTATTTACACGGACACGGTGGGGGGAAACGGAGGTTTTGGGTATGTTAATTACAGAAAAAGATCTGCGTTGACACGGGCGAATTTCAGCGTTCACATGCACCTGAATTCTCAGTGTTTGTGTGACATACAGTTTGTGCTGTTGAATAAATAAATACAAAATAAATCTGGTGCCTTCATTTTTAAACTTTTAAGAATGCGCAGCATGTTTTGTATGGTTTAAATCACGTAGTGCAGAGTGATGTGTGAAATGCCGGTCGGCTGTCCGCGCGTGCGTGCGCGCGCATGTGGTCAAACAAAGGCGCAGCGGGAGATGTTTATGTTATCAATGAAGGGTCAGCGAAAAACCTCCACTTTGGAAGGTGGATTCAAAAACCTTCGGATTAAAAGAGGGGGGCCAGTGGTGTCGTGTAAACGATCAGCAGAACCACAGAGAGAATGGTGCGGTTTCACTCAAAATATGCGCCGTGTAAACGGCCCCTAAAGGAGGCCATCTCAACTAACATGGTTTCTGTATCTTCCAGTTTACTTCACAAGTTTCCTTCAGTTGTGGTCTTCATGTGTACATGAGTAACGAGTTAAGACATAATACTCACTGCAATGTCCAGTTGGTCGAGGGGAACAGCCTCCTCTGCTAGCAGTTGTACTGAAGAATCAGCATTGACTGTTACTGACCCACTGCTCACTGCATGCACACAAACACATATACATAGTGAGCATCATGCTGGCAATCCTTATGTGGCTTTAAAAAATGGCACAATGTGAATGAGAGACAAAATGTTTTGTTTGCTCAAGGATTCAGAAAACAGACTTTAGACATTGTCTATTCAGAAGAATTTTAGTTACCGTTATTTTAATTTTCAGAAAATCAGCATGGGAGATGTCATAGAGGCAAAGGTCAACAAAGCTGGTTGCATTTGTTCACACAGTTGGGTCTTCGTAAGTTTTAGCAAAGAAACATCTTACCAAAGTATTTGGCAGCGGTGCCATCCTCACTAAAGACCGTGACAACACCGGGCCTGAGCACCTGCAGGGTTGGCACGTGGGCAGGAAGGATACCGAATGCACCAGTAAGTGTTGGCACATCGACCTGTTTCACACTGGCTTCATTAAAGAACACCTAGAGGAGAAAACACACAAGCAACACTTTTCATTTCTTTAAAATCTATATAAAAAGTATTAATTACCACAGAAATACAAAATGGATTTTATATTTAAAAAGAAGATAAAAGTATTTGAATGTGATTGTACAACTAATACTACTACTAATATGGTTTCCTTATGTTTTTGACAGTTTTAACCTTTGTATCATTCCACAGTAATTTCTCATTTCTAATTGAAAAAAAAAAAGCATTAATTCCTGTAAATGAGTTTTAGTTTTACCTGTTTAAAACTAGGGGTGCCCCGATTTCCTTAATTTTGGGAAATCGGCCGATACTTGCATGAGAAACCGACTACAGATTTTTAAAGTTTTGACAACAACTGTTTGAACTTCATTTATGTTTCAGAGCACTACCTCAAAGTTAAAACAAGTTTATATTGTTTCTAGGATATTGCTCAAGGGTACGTTTTTCAATAAAATAGGATGGGAAAATTGAAGGTGCATTGTGACCTTATAACACCTGACAGTGTCAATTATAAAATCGGAATTGGCAGGTTAGACTATTTAGAAATCGGTGATCAGCCAGAAAACTTCAATTGGTGCACCCCTATTTAATTCTAAAACGTGTTGTGTTTTCAAAGTCCTACTCAAGTTGGTGGACTGACTTGAGGTCAGTATCTTTCCTCTTGGTAATACAGAACAATGACAGAGTCCCAAATGGCTGGATGACTGAACTCATGTTGCACACTACTGAGCCTAAAATGCAGATTTCTTAAACGTAAATGTTGCTCATCAACATAAAACCAGCTTATTGTATATGTATTGCATTAGATTACAATCAGTTTATTTATTTAGTTGACAACAACAACAAAAAAGATGAAGAAACACTTAAATGCTCAGCAACTCTGTGCATTTCTTCTTCACTTTCATATTTTTGGTAATAAACTATGGTATTGAAAAGTGCTATAAACTGTATCATTGTGTGTATTTCCAAACAGCGACAAACAAAGTGTGTCCTCTGCATTTCACCCATCACACACGAGACTAAGTAATTATTAAGTTATTAACTTGATTACTGTAAAATATAACAAATATTAAGCAGTATAACAATGAGGGTTCGCTGTGTTTTGCACTGGTTTTAAACTTAAGTGTATTTAGAGGTTTAAGAAATGACATTAGGTTTAACAAAACAGTGAGTCAACCTTACAGCCCTGACGCAAATAAAAAAATTAAAAATTTGACGAGCAGTAGATTAATTTAAATGACAGGTCTCGCATAAACATTTGAAGTGTCTTAAGTCATTATTAAACACATGACAAAAGTTATAATGAATAATGTTACACTTGAAAACTCGTTATTAACATGAACATGGAAGTTTAACAGAAGGGGTGCTTCAATTATTTATTTCTCAAAGAACCATTAACTATGGTGAATGACAACCATGTTTATGCTAAGCTAACAATGCTAATCTATTTCCAGACACTTCAGTTCAAATACGCTTTCGAAGCAAATATCGTAAAATCATTTATTCTGTATAGTAAGACCAGGAGAAGAGTTTTATGCAGAGTCAGCGCATTTTAATATTTCAGGTTAACCGACAGAGTATCTAGGCCCGAGAAGCCTCGGTTGTAACGTCGGCTTATCACCTGTGTCGGGGAGGCGAAAGTGAAGGACATCTGCGGAGCACCCGAGGCTTCGGCGTAAGAGCGAGTCTGTCTCAGCACAGGGAGAGCCCGGCGCAGAAATCTGGCTGCCATCATATCTGAAAGCTTTGCTCTTTTCAAGCTCAAGTAAATGACAGATCCTCGCGCCCCTACGTGAAGGAAGTCTGTCGGTGCAAGCTTGCAGGAGGACAAGGACGTTGGGAGGCTACCCGTCGGGCTTTGCGGCTGCGCAAAGGACACAGGGTAACGTAGTTTTGTGATTTTTATCAATTTGTACATCTGCCGATTTACTGAGGCTTTCAAAACATCTAAACAAGCTAACGAAAAAGCATTTTGAAAAAATAAAATAAAAAAAGTAAATGCTGAGTGCTTAATGACCCTACTGAATGTTGCTGAATAAATAAAAAAGACTGTAATACTTAAAGAGGCAGAACAGTAGCTGCAAAGAACAAAACTCATGTCAGAAGCAAACTGCTGATTGAGAGCAGCTACAGATCAGCTAAGAACTAAAAGTAGCAAAAGATCAAAAATAGAAATTGAGTAACTAATAGCTAATTGAAGCAAAATTCTACCTAAAACTAACAACAAATATATACTGTATAAGGTTATTAACAGAAGTGTCCCTGAGATGGACTTGCGACCTGTCCAGGGTGTCCCCACTTGAAAATTGATACCAATGACCCCCGCGACCCAAAATGAAAGAAGCGGGTAAACGACATTGGATGGAGGAATGGCTGGATAAATATTACAAAAACAAGTCATTGCACCATCTCAGTATCTGTAACATTGAGTGAGTTATTGTTTTTTTCCCTGTTTTTTTTAATGTAAATCAGCTATGGTGGCCATCTTGAACAGGACTGACCCCATCCGTTGTAGATGGACATCTGATGATTTCATTTTACAAGTTTTATAAAAATCTGTCCAGTAGTTCATGAGATATTTTGCTAACAGACAACCTAGGTTGAGTCCAACTGTTATTACGAGTTTAAGCATTGTTCTTGTGCAATGAGTAGTGCTTTTAATACATGTTGTGAATAACGTTCAGCTGCCACCACATCCAATTGCAGCACAATGTCTGTAAAATTGACTGAATTGTAGCTATTGAATTAGGTTGGTTCTTAAAGTTAACCAGCTATGATGCACAAATAATAAAGATTTCCTGAAATTGTCATTAAAATTAATCTTGCGTTTTATCTGATATTCTGTTCACAGTCTGAACAGATTCTAAATAGTTCTCCGCTAATAGAATGAATAACTTGCACAATGTGCTAAATGCTCAGATTATGTGCTGCAGAGCAGTCTCAGTGGCTCCACCAAAAAAATCATATAAAATGTTGAATATTTACTGAATACATTACTGAATACGCCGTAGTTATGTCCTAAAAATTAATCAAACGAGCATTTTTCAATAATTCAAGAGATAAAGTAATTACGCCACATTGCCACAAGGTGTCGCTATTTAACAACGAGCAGGTTTGGGAACTGAACGGCACAGTCACAAATTAGCTATAATTTCACACTTTTAAGCCCATTAACTGCAGAGTCGGTTGTTTTTGCTAGTTTTATTTTATTTTTTTACATGAACTAAATTCATGTTCAACTTCTTCCCTGAGGCTAAACACGCTAAGATGCTGTGGCTCCTCTGGTTCTGCAGCAGGTAGCTTCATCTCTCTTCCTTCATGGTTGAACGCGCTGGGCTCCCTCTGCGTCACGTGGTCACACTTCTGACGGAGCGGTGGGCGTGTCCTAAACGGCGGGGTTTCATTCATAAATACTTTCAGCTTTTAAAGCGCACATTAAAGCGTTCGCGGGAGTGTTTCGTGTTTTCTTCGTCGCCCCTTCCGCTCCGATATGGACCGGACCGGCCGAGAAGAGTAGGTGAGTGGTTCGGTCGGCGCGTGCCCGCCTTGTGTGGAGCTCAGCTCCGCTTCTGTGTCTCTGCTGCCGCTGCCACCAGCCAGACCGTACAGCACCGCTAAATATCATCACTATTATCGAGGATTACATGTTTTTTTTTCCTTGGTTTTTTTTTTTTTTCTTCCAAAAAAATAAAAAAATCAATATACAGTAAATGAGTTTTAAGGCACTGTATAGAATTGCCCCCAAAAACCAATAGACTGAAGCAGCTGCTGTAATCGATGCCTGTGTATTTTCTGCTCCAGGGGAAAACGATAGGAAATTGGCTTTCTTACCAGAAACAATGTTGTTGTTGTTTTTTAACTTTAATGCAAACAAACCTGTTTCTGTAGGAGTGTGCTGAGGTTAATTTAAAGATAGTGTTTTCATCACTGTGTCTGTGCGCGTGTTCGTCTGTCTGCTGTGTTAGCAATCCATCATTATCTATTTTTTAAATGATACTTTCAGAAAGTAGTCACTGGATCTACATTTAGGAGTCAATCTAATTTAAGATGGCCACCATTTCAGAAAGGAGACACAAAAAATGGCTTTAACTCAGTCAGTTTAACAGATATTTGTCCAGATGTTTGTGGCGTGGTAGTCTCTGAGAGTAGTTTACAGCACATGCTCCGAGCGCTACACATTGCATGACATCTTTGAATAAAAGTGGTCAGCACTGCCTGTCTGTTAGCAAAAATATCTCACCTGACAGACTTTAATGAAACTTGTAGTGCACTTTTACAACGGATTATTTTTCTTTTGGAGCCAGTCTAACTCAGTGGTTCCCAACACTGGTCCTTGAGGAACACCATCCTGAATGTTTTAGCTGTTTCCCTGCTTTGACACACCTGATGTGAATGATTTGGTGATTAACAGGTTTCGGCAGAACTTGAGGAAGAAATGAATTCACTTAATCACATGTTCAAGCAGGGAAATAGTTAAAATATACAGGGTGGTGTTCCTCAGGGACCAGTGTTGGGAACCACTGGTACAACTTATTGACATTAGCCAACACAAAAATTGATCCAACTTAGTAAATTGTACAGCTATTGAGCTAAAGTTTCATGTGGTAGTAGCTGAGAGTCATTAGCAACACACACTCTGAGCTCATCTCACAAGATCCTGCGATTCCACACAAGGTTATGTAAAAATGTACAGCTCTTTTCATTATAAGATTATCTTAGTTTAACATTTTGACATGAACGATGGAGGGTGATTTGCATTCCTTCCAGGAATGCTAGGCCTTTGATTATAATAAAGTTAAAATTTATTAAAAATGACTTGGTCAAGGATTGACATACAAAAATACAGTATTTAGACTGAAACATCAACTGTTCCAAAGGAGCCCTTTTTTTTTAATTTAAAGCTGTGGAGTAAAAAAACAAAACAATCATTCCACTCTGTCTCTTATCAGCTATGAAGCACTTTTGTCCTGTTGCTCCGAGTCCAGCGGGTCGACCCTGAGGGAGGAAACTCTGCTGCCCAAGCTCAGTCAGCTGGGCGGGCTGAGGATGCAGCGAGGGAGCTGAGGAGGAGACTCCTGGAACACACACATCCAGCGCTGGTGCTGCTGCGCACTGCCCTCCATCAGGGTAAGACCACTGAGCTGGAAGCAGGATGTGGTGCAGCCGTGCTGCACAGGGAAGCTTTCTGACTCCAGACTGGTGGGTTTCCAGTAACAGTGCTCGTTTGTGTAGAGGAGGTAGGGAAGTAAACGGGCTGGCAGCAGGCGTATATAGATTAAAGTTGGGTTCTGCAGAGACTGGCAGGTGAGGAAGGAGAGCTGAAAACTGCTGGCATGTTGCTTCTCCCTTTGCTGGGTGAGTGTCTGTGTGTGTGGGGGCGTTTTGATGCAGCAGTATTACTAGGTGGGATATAAAAGAGCAAACGCATAGTGGTGTTGCTGGAACCAGTGTTTAATAAGAGCTGCTGTTTCACTGAATCCTCTTATTGATACGATTTACAGCTGAGAAGCTAAATTTCCTGGATTTTCGCGGCTGTTTCAAAGCCTAAATAGAACTGAATAAAATGCATGCTCAGTTGTCTTGTAGTTTGTTTAATTTTAGAGGATTGTGTCTGCTTTTAGGAGTATAAATACTTAAAAATACTGCTTAACAAGGTTTCTAGTTTTGTCCTGTTCCAAGTCATTCAAATCGTTTATATTTGCTGGCTTTTTTTGTCTCTAAAATCCTATAAAGTTAGAACAGGAGAATTAAAACATTGTTATGTTCGTCTGCTGTGACTACTGCTGATTTTTCTTGTCGCTAAAGCTTTTACCACGCTGATCGTTGTTTTTCACACACTGTAAGTTATGTTAACTATGTTAACTCTATTTTTAGAACCAAAAAAAAAAAAATCTTCTAAATATTTGGCCCAGTAGTATTATAAATAGTCTGAATATAAGATATGTGTTAGCCATTGAATTTTAAAAGAGCATATGTACTCTTTGTGTTTGTGCTTAGGCTTTAAAAAGCTCCAAAATCAGCAGCAAAGTCTGAAAATTTGAAAGGGAAACTGTGTAGAACAGGTTTATAGACTTCTATCTTATCTTATCTTATCTTATCTTATCTTATCATCTTATCTTATCTTATCTTATCTTATCTTATCTTATCGTACCATTTACTTTCTGTACCGTTAAAATTTGAAGTATGGATTCAGGCTTTAAACTGATTCATACAGATAAAACAGAATGTTTGGTGGATAACTTTGTGATTTGATGAAGAGCTCCAGTGACAGACATTTCCTTTGTCTGTGTGTGTGTGTGTGTGTGTTTCTCCTCAGGGGGACCATCTAGTTGGCTTGGACCATGAGCAATGAGTCTACCATCTGGAACATTCTACCAGAAAACGCCACAGTAAGTTCACCTTGTTCGGAAACTTCCTGTGTGTGTGTGTGTGTGTGTGTGTGTGTGAGATGGGAGGGGTGTGGGGTGGCAGCGCACCTCCAGAGCTACACGTTCCCTCATATTCTCGTCTGGTCGATTGACTGGCTAATAGAGAACATCCTGACCTGGACTTGAAATAATTAAATCTCTGTTCTAATCTGAGCTTTAATTTCCTCTTGCAGGGAAATTATTGCATGACGTCAGAGTGGAGCTCACAGCAACATGTGAAGCGTCTTCTCCATGATAGAGTTCATGGTCAGAATATAAAATTATCAAGCTTAAAAAGCTGCTGTTTCATTGTTGATAAAGCTGCTAGAACGAGGCTTATTCACTGCAACCAAATATCTAAAATAACCACATTAGGGAATTAGCTTTTTGTTGTTAATGATAAAAAAAATATATGGGAAAGCTTTGAATATCCCATCATCCACAGGTCATAATATCATCAAATTCTACATCATAGAGAATTCAATGTGTACAACGAACAGGGCTAAAAGTCTGTATTAGATGTCCGTGAACTTTAAAAATTATTAATCAAAAACGGGTCTGTTATGGACATGACTGCTTGGGCTCAGGAACACTCTTTACAAATTACTGTCTGTAAACACCATTGGTCAAGCTATCCATGAATGCTGATGGAAGCTCGATCATGCAAAGAAGAAACCACATGTGAACAGCATCCAGAAATGTTGCTGTCTTCTCTGGACCAAAGCTCTTTTAAAATGTACCAAAGCAAAGTGGGAAAAGCACACAGTTCAAAAGCCTGCCTCTCTGATGGTTTGAGGGTGCATTAGTGCCTATGGAGTGGGCAGTGTCCACATCTGGAAAAGCACTATCAGTGCAGAAAACTATATACAGAGTTTAGAACGATATATGCTCTCACATAGGCAGCACCTTTTTCAGGAAAGGTCTTGTATACTTCAGCAAGAAGATGCTAAAACATCCATTAAAAGAACGTGGCTTTTTAATAGAAGTCTGGGTGCTGAACTGGCCTGCCTGCAGTCCAGAACTTTTACCATTTACAACAAATATTTGAAGCTTTATGAAACAAAATGATCTGCTAAAATCCTACAACAGACACGACTGGGACATTTCCCTCCTAAAACTCCACAACAGACCTCCTCAGTTCCTAGATTTTACAGACTGCTGATAAAATTAGAGGGAATGTTTCACCGGGGGAAACACGGCCCTCTGCCTTACTATTAATATTATTATTATTATTATTATTATTATTATTATTATTATTGGATTTGTTGCCATCATCAAATGTAGAATTACTACTTTTTTTTAAGGTTACAGTTTCCTAAACATTTAATATGTTTACTGTGTTCCATTGTGAATAAAATATGGGCTTGTAAAATTAACAAATCATTTTATTCAAGTTCAAGTTTCTTTATTTGTCATTCACATAACGTGAACAGAACGTGAACACACACACACACACACACACACACACACATACAGTATATGTGTGTATGTGTGTATACATATACTGTACATATATA
>JARVGQ010069997.1:0-10319 GCA_031762355.1 Hypsolebias martinsi | reverse complement strand
ATGCAGGGAGAGGAAAGTTGTGGAGGAAAGGAGGTGAGCTGCTGCTTCGACCAGAGCGTAGGAGAAAAAATAAAATAAAAAAATTGGCATGTGCATATCAGTGATGTGCGGTGAGGTTTGTGACAGGTGAGGCACATCTGGAATTGGATGCTCACATATATGAACCCAAAATAGAAGCTTATCTTTCAATGTAGCCTTTTTTTTTTAAAGCATCTAATTATGCTTTAATCAACTCCGTACTCTTTTCTTTAAAAACAAACAAACAAACAAAAAATAATAATGTATTATCTTACCTTTATTTTAAGATTGAGTTTGGGGAAAATGACGAGTTTAGAAAATTCCTTTAGTTTTGAGATACGCTGTTCCACCACGCTCCTCTGCGTAACAGAAAAATGCACAGCTTTCATTGTCCCTATGGGGCAGCACTGCCCCCTATCGGTGTGGCAGGGTACTTTCTGCCTCACCCTGTGTATAATTCCTTTTTTTTCCCCTTCCATCCAAGCATTGGAGCAGCACACCAAAGCTTTTCTCATTCAAACTTCCAAAAGTGTGCATGATAAAGACTGTTTAAAGCTACCTCCTTGATACTTTTACTTCAACTACCACAATTATTGATCTTGATTCATATTATAATCATATTCAACACTTGTAACAAGAACAATGTTAACATATTTAATTTTGTGTTTTCTGTGGATCAGACCCTGAGAGGGACATTCAGTCACAAACTGTGGAAGATAATTTGGAGGCAGTGTGTGTAAATAGTAAGTTTCTTGCATGTACAATATAATATTTATTAACTACTACCCTAAATGGGGGAAAATGAAGATGGGGTGTGGGAGCCAACAGTAACCAATTTTCAAAAATGTTCTGATATTATTTGCGATTACAGTGGAACTAACCTGTGACCTATTGTTTAGATGTGCAGAGAGGTGAGAGGCCTATGGAAATATCGACAGTTGAGGCAGGCGTAACAATCTCAGGTAGCATATCTTTGAATAAGTTGATGTATTATGCATATTTTATGTACCGGTATATTAAACTTGTTTCCTGATCCAATAACCTCTTTTTTTTGTATTTTAGAGGCTGGTAACTTGTTGTATTTGCCATAGTCATTTCAACGACAGCAAGAAGAATGATATGAAGAAATGGCGTGAGTGGCGTATGTGCGGTGCATGCCAGCTGTGGTCACACTTGGCATGTGGTTTCAGAAAGAACTTGTGTTTTCATTGCCAGCATCATAATCCTTAAAGTGCACTTTTGCTTGAGAATACTCTGTCATCCTGCAAATTGTTGTGCTTATTAAAAAAAATACTGCATGGATGTAATGTTCATTAATTTTTATCTGAAAATGTGTTATATGTTGTTCTGCATTCTGAAGAAAAACATTCATACCGAACCTGAGTTTAGATAAATTATACAGAGCATGTTAAGTGCGTGACAATGTTGACTGTCCAATGATGTACCTACTCCATACTGTCATGTGCACAAATGTATTGAGACTACATGTAATTTGTAAGATAAATGAATGGAAATTTAAGTTTTTATAATAAAATGAGATGACCGTTTTGTAAATGGAGATACACTTTGAAGTGTGTTTAAAATATTAATGTAATGAGTGCCAAGGCCCTTTTATTAGTGGGTGGAAGCATGCCATTACAGTTGCAGGAAACATTAAATATATATTAATGTTATAACTGCACATAACTTTTAGGATAATTTAATATAATCCTTGTAGCTCATTAAATAAATATGCCACACAGGAGAGGTTTAATCTTGCAAGATGGAACAGAGGTTGAAATACAAGCAGGCAAGATTTTTACACGACGCTTCGTCTCCAAGTCTGTTCACAGAGAGCCTAAAAGAGTGTCTTTTTATAATGTTATCAGACAAAGGCAAGGTCAGACGAATCTTGCAGCCTCCTTACTTATTTGGGTGAAAGGCTCCATGCTTATGCAGCACTCTGATCCAGACAAAAACAACACTTTAATACACATATGAGTTATAACATTTGACTTTAGTAAGTGAAAAACATCTGTGACCTTTCACATTTCCATCAATAACAAGGACAACAGAATCTACACAATGCCAAATCTTTAATATTACTGTATTACTGTAATGACATTTGTTCCTCAGACAACTATCAATATTGAGATGTAAATATAGTTACTTAACAAATTTTGATAAATTGCCTATGCATCAAGTAAAGCCTTTCTATGGAGATGCTGTCACCTCTGAAAGCCTTTAAAAGACTAACAGCAACATTTGGGTATTAAACCAATAGCTAAGTTTATTATTCCCTTTAGTCTTTAATTTTCCATTTTAAAATGGGCACAAAGATAATGCCCGTTTTCAAGTAAAGGAGTCAGATCATTCCTTTAACGTTAATTAAGGGGGACAAAAAGGAGAGTGGTGGCACAGAGGTTAAAGAAGGTGGGCCTGTGATCGCAAGGTAGCCGGTTCAACTCCCTGTCCTGACAATAAATAAATGTGGGTGAGAAAAGTGAAACACCCACACCTGCCTCCACCCTCATTTGCCCCACTCTGGGCCATTGAGCAAGGCCCTGAACCCCCACCATCTGCTCCCCCAGGTGTCCCAGATGGCAGCTTTCTGCTCCACACAGAGGGCTGTGTTAGCTCGGTGGTTTGTGGTTGTGTCTGCAAGGACATCCGGCATAAAAAAAACAATTGTCAAATCTTTGTGCGGCTTGGTTTGCTGTGGTGACTCCTGAAAAAGGGAACAACCGAAAGGGGAAAATAAATAAAAATTTGGATTGATCAGAAGAAGACCATTGGAGAAAGGCACCAGCCCCCTTCGCGACCCTGCAGGACATGCGTGTTTAGATGATGGATGGATGGATGGATGGATGAATGGATGGATCTGAAGAAGCTAAAATATGACACTTCAGAATGCAGTATGTCAACTGTCACAGGTAAACTTTGTACTATAGATTGTCATGGTGTATACATGTCACGTGACCTACGTTGCCCACTTTGGGTTTTCCGGTTTCTAGAAACTTATGTTTTCACAAATTCATTTTATTTGTACTAGTGAAAAAGGATGTTAATTTGTATTGCTTGATAAATTAATATGACTTGATTGAATGACTTCTCTTAGGGCTCTGTTTATACAGTTTCCATGGTCTTTGGAATTGACGCTACTACTCATGCGGACTGACGGGTTTGATTCCTCTTTGCATCTACCTGCCGTTGATGGGCCGCATTCCATTTCAAGCAATTGGCGTTGACCATAACTATAACATCCTGTCATTGTAATGTGCGGGATTGCACATTGAGTAGGACATTTCGATGGCCATGGAGCTAACAATATCACTGTGCAGTGCATACATATAGTATTATCAGAGCTAACAAAGTTCATGCTCAATCATCCACGTATCAAATCCAGTAATTCTCAGTCGTGTCATATGGACAGTTTATTATTCCCAGAGATTCACTTGTTTCACATTCTAAGTTACCGCACTATTACAGAATGTATAGATAAATTGTATCTTTAAATTCTACACACAAATACCCCGTTATGACAATGTAGAAAAAAGCTTGAGATTTTGGCAAATTTACTAAAAAAACGAAAAACGAAATCTCAAGTTTTCTCAGCATTTTCTTGATAATTTAGTCATCCACTTTTGGCACCAACTCCAGCCTCAAGTCTTTTTGAATATGACACCACAAGCTTAGCACACTGATCTTCAGGCAGTTTGGTCCGTTCTTTGTTGCAGTTCTTCTCAAAGCTCCATCAAGTTGGATGTGTCAAAGTTAAAAAACTTATTTTTGATAAAGGAGACAAGTCGGCTGATTCCTCTCTGGACTTGTATTAGGAATATCAGGGCTGGTGGTCCAGGTCCAAGCAGTGACTTATTCCAGGCTGGAAAAGGCAATGATCTAAAATTCAGATCAAAGTTATGTACCTCACAATGAGGTCAGACAAGATACAAATGGGGCACTAGTTCCATGGTTATTTCCTGCCTTAAACTGATACATCACTGAAACAAACTGTGGTATATCAGAAGTGGTGAGCGTTCTATGTAGATACTCCATTGATGCACTTTATTATCAAAATACATTGTCCGGGCACTGTTCAGAACAATATGCACAGAGGCAGTCATATTCTCTATGTGCCATGCTGGTGTGTAGGGGCAGACAGAAATGCCGGCAAGTTATCTGCTAAAGTTCTTTCCAGTCTGACCCAGCTCGTCTTTGTCTCAACCACGGAGTCACAGCTGGGTTTTCATATGTTCCTATCCCCTTCAGCTGACATTTACAAGAGTATTCACACCCTTATAGGCATCCGAGCCCCCCTTCTGAATGATCATTTTTCCACGTCAACAGATGGGAGATGTTTGTTCAGCCATTTTCAGATTTCTCCAGAGTTGTTCAATCATATTCAAGTTTGGAGTCTGGCTTTGCTACTGCAGGACATTCAAAGAGTGGTTCTGAAACCTTTTAGATCTTGATCATGTGTTTTGGGTCATGGTCCACTTGTAAAATGAATCGTGGCCCCAGTCTGAGGTCAAGATGCTCTGGACCAGGTTGTCATCCAGGATGTCTTTGTGCATTGCTGCATTCATCTTCCTAGTTTGCCAATTCCTGCTGCTGGAAAACATTGCCGTTGCATGACGCTGCCACATCAGCAGTCCTCTATAGAACGGCTTAAAACAGACAAGTTTTTGAAGTGGCATATTAAAAGTATGGACTTATATGTCATTGAGATGCTGTGATATGACCTTAGATATTCCATCTAAGGTCATATCACAGCATCGGAAAACTCTGATATGGCTGAATGACAACAATTCTGCAAAGCAGAGGGAGCTAAAACCCCCACACAGGGAAATAATTGTGCAGATAGTTTGTCATTTTTGCTCGTCCAGAAGCCAGCTGGAGTTTGCAACTGTGCTGTGTTGGCAGATCACTTTGGAGAAAATTTAGCCAGAGGAGAAAAAAAAAACTTACCGTCTCATCTCTGAAAAGCAGAAGAAAAAAATAATCATTCAGGACTGGTGGCAGCAGGTCTGTTCTGATTTCTGAATGCGTCACTCAGAAACGTCCGTCACATAATCTCTCCAGACATACATTGTGCACTGAACCATTTTCCCTCATAAACTTCAGCCTTTTTCTTTTTTTAAGACTTTTGTTGCAAACTTTTCCATATCTGATGACTGTGAAAGTACCCATTTACATTACTGTGTGGCAAAATTGAACATGTACGCCTGACACTCAAGGTGCATATGAACAGAGAGTGCAAGGTGACGAAAGACCCCCACGACCTCCCCACCCCAAAATTAATCCAGTGCCGCTGATTACAAAACAAAACATTTAAAGGAAGAGGATCACATACTTTAGGGGGGGTGGGGGTCACTTGTTCTAAAGCCCCCTATAACTGGTCCTCCACATAAACATAAAGTAGATTCAACCTGGATGACTGAAAATTGTTATCTCTAAACAGGACATTAATTGGCCACATCCTTACAATAATACACAGTATTGTTTTACAAAGTTGTATCACAATCATTGTCGGCCTCATCTTCGACATCATCATCAGTTTCGTCCTCTTTATAATCATTGCTATCGTCAAAGTCTAAAACACGTACATCAGGTGACATAACTGTTTGAGAAACAGAGTTCAACTCTGGCAGGTAAACATTTGGAGGAGGAGCAATATCTGTAATAAACTCCTGGAACATTATCATTGCACTGTATAGTTTATTTTCCAGCATGTTAATACTGTGAAAAAGAACATCTTTTGAACCAGGGTCTGTAGTGTCATTTATTGCTGAATGTAAATGTCCGTGTTGCTGGTGGAGGTGATGAATCAGAGTGTCCATCTCTCTTTGAAGCAGACGCTTTTTTCAGCTGCTCTGGTCTTCAAATGCAAGGTGTCAATTGTTTGCCTTTTTAGGGGCTTTGGAATAACACCATGGTCTTCCATCTTAAAAGCAGGAAAGAAATTGACACCTTGTTAAAACAAAGTAGCAAAGAGTAATTGTCCATATTGTCTGTGTTTCAGTCTTCCCTGCAGATGTTCATCAGACTCTGGTGAACAGAGTAGATGCTCCTGAGGAATGGCCTGATGTGTACCAGCAGGACCCAGAGCTCCTCCACATAAAGGAGGAAGGGGAGGAACTCTGGACAGGATTAGATGGAGAGCAGCTCAATGTGAAGGAGGAGACCGATGTCAGCAGGTTTTCATTCACTGCGGTTTCTCTGAAGAGTGAAGATGATGAAGAGAAGCCTCTGTTCTCACAGCTTCATCAGCATCAAATGGAGAACAGAGATGTTCCAACCAGCAGCTCAGCTGACCAGATGAACATAGAAGCTGATGGAGAAGACTGTGGAGGAGCAGAAACCAGCAGGAACCCAGATTTTGATTTTTATGGAGATGCTTCCAACTCTTCAGAGACTGAAATCAGTGAGGATGATGAAGAGGACGAGGATGGGAACAATCCTGACTCTCAGCTGGAACTCTTGTCAGACACTTGGTCAACAACTGATGACTGTGACAAAGACCAGAAGGACAGCAGGGCTCCTGTGTCAGCTGTAAACTCTGTCAGCAAACATTTCAGCTGCTCTGAGTGTGGTAAACAATTTCTGCACAACCAGTCACTTCAGAGACACATGACATGTCATTCAACAGTAAGTCGTTCAAGCTGTTTGGGTCAGAAGAAAAGTGTCAGAGATAAGAAAAGTATAGAGTCACACAGGAAAGTCCAGACAGGACCGAAATCATTTAGTTGTGATGAATGTGATAAAAGATTTAACAGAAAAGCACATTTAACTGCACATATGAGTGTGCACACCGGACTGAAATCATTTAGTTGTGATGAGTGTGGTAAAAGTTTTAGCAGAAAACAACATTTAAAAACACACATAAGTGTCCACACAGGACAGAGTGTGTTTGAATGTGAGATTTGTGGACAAAGATTTAGACACAAGTCAAGTGTAAACAGACACATGATTGTCCACACAGGACATAAACCGTATGAATGTGAGATTTGTGGAAAAAACTTTAGACAAAAGTCAATTTTAAACATACATTTGACTGTGCACACAGGACATAAACCATATGAATGTGAGGTTTGTGGACAAAGATTTTGTAGAAAGTCATATTTGAACTTGCACATGAGAAGTCACACAGGACAGAAACCATTTGAATGTGAGTTTTGTGGACATAGATTTAGTCGGAAGTCGTGTTTAAACTCACATATGCATCTCCATACAGTACAGAAACCATTTGAATGTGAGCTTTGTGGACGTAGATTTAGACGGAAGTCATGTTTAAGCTCACACATGAATCTCCACACAGGGCAGAAACCCTTTGAATGTGAACTTTGTGGAAAAAGACTTAGTCGGAAGTCCTATTTAAACTTACACATGAATCTCCACACAGGACAGAAACCCTTTGAATGTGAGATTTGTGGACATAGATTTAGTCTGAAGTCATGCTTAAACACACACATGAATCTCCACACTGGACAGAAACTCTTTGAATGTGAGCTTTGTGGACATAGATTTAGCCAGAAATCCCAATTAAAAACACACATGAGAGTCCACACAGGACACAAACCATTTGAGTGTGAGCTTTGTGGACAAAGTTTTAGTCAGAAATCAAGTTTAAACACACACATGAATCTCCACACAGGACAGACACCCTTTGAATGTGAGATTTGTGCACAAAGATTTCGTCAGAAGTCAGCCTTAAGCAAACACATGAAAGTCCACACGGGACAGAAACCCTTTGAATGTGGTGATTGTGGACAAAGATTTAGTGAGAAGTCAAATTTAAACTCACACATGAGAGTTCACACGGGACAGAAACCGTTTGAATGTGATGATTGTGGACAAAGATTTAGCCATAAGGCTAACTTAAATAGACACTCAAAAATTCACATGAAACAAAGCTTCTCTGCAGTGACTGAGGTCACTAATTTAGATTTCAGTCTGCTCTAAAACTCATAAGAACCCACACTGGAGGAAAACCAAATTTAACTGATTGTGTTTTCACCTAGAAGTTTGCCTGAGTGTACTTTGTCTTGATTTTCACAAACAAGAAAAAATTCAGCTCTTCTAGTCATAAAACGTGGCTCCTAAAAATGTATATATATACTGTATTTTTAAATTTTATGTAATGTCCTTGACCATGAGTGTCTTGATTTTGCCCATTTCTCCATTGTCCTTGTTCTCCAACAGCTAACACAGACTTTGTTGATCCAGGTGACATTAGAGGCAACTTGACATAACTTTTATGTCTCTTGCTCATTCTGCACACTGAGGTGACCTGCACTGAAGTCTGAACCCTGAAATTCTTGATCTTCCTTACCTCAGAAGATCAAGAATCCTTGATGGTCCTCCCTAGACCTCTGGTAGAAGGACCTGAACTTCAAGTAACGTGGAACACCCATGTAAAAAAATAGGGCAAGCTGTATGTTCTTTTTTTTAATGCAACAGAAAGGTAATCTCACAAGCATGAAATTAAACAACCAACTCTAAAGCAACACTTCAAATTTTAATTTTCCAATATTTGACAGTTTAACTTCTTTATCAAATGTGACATCAGTTGTTTCAAACAAAAATCTAAACTTGGAATTTCAAACAAAATACAGATTGATATAAAAAATATCTGCTTAAGAAATGAAAGCAAAAAAATGTAATTACTTTATAAAGGCCACAGTGCAGCAAGTAAATACATATCAGATTATTTCCCCTGTATTAGTATTAACATGTCTGCTAGAACTTCTGCTCAGAGAGATTATACTTTTTTCTGACCAAGTCATAATTTAGATTTGTCAAATCATTATTATTATTATTATTTTTACTTTCAACTGCAAACTTTCAACTTCAGTGCAAATGGGATATTAAATGGGACCAACAGCATTAGAGCAACTTGCCAGCAGCGGGTGAAACGGGACATAGATCCAACCTAAAACTAACTTCATGGAGGTGTAAAACTGTGGAGACAGCAGGTCAGACTGGAGGAAGCTGTGGGAGAAATATTGTGTCTTTTGGAGGGAATAATCATAGATTACATAAAGGAACCGTGGAGTTTATGAGAAATTGAGCGCAGGAGCTAACAGAAAGTCGAGACAACAACAATGGTCGCCTAGGGATCTCTAAGCCCTGCACACACTCCAAGCAGCTCCCTGTTTGACCCAACCAAGAATCGAGCTGCTGTCCAACCTGATTACTGATTTACCATCTTGTGTTTTTGTCTGCTACCTGTGACAGAAATGTTCTCTGAAATTTCCCACAAAAAACAATCTGTAGTCAAGGCACATGTGCAGAACTCCATAGAAAAAAGAGCAGATTTAAGAGGCCATTAGGCACGCAGAATCATGAAGGTAAGGGAAACAAAACAGCAGAAAAAACACCACCATGATGCTGCGTTGGTGAAACCTCCAAGTTTACCATAAGACTGTTACAAATTACTTTATTCAACTACATCTCATAAAACTGCTAAGTCTACCTTGACCTCCTGGTTTCTCCACTTGTCACTCACCAGTTCCAGCCATCTGGCCCAGCACATGCTTCTCCTTCAACCACTGGGCCCAGCTGGGCTTCTCAAATAGCCACTAGGCAGCTACCTGGCTCAGCTCAGGTCTCTCCATGAATCATCAGGCTAGTTGAACTGCTCCACTAGTCATCAGGCTCAACTACTTGACCTAGTCCAGTCTTCTCCACCAGCTGCTGGGCCTAGCTGGGTTTCTCAATTTGTCAAACAAATCCTTCTATAGAGACTAGTCAGTACTTTTTAGATCACATTTATATACAGACTGGACACACATTGAAAGCAGTGAGGGTTCAGTGTCTTTCCCAGGGACACTTTTACATGTGACTGCATAGTGGTAGAACTGAATCCTAACTCTCCCATTGGAGGGTGACTGCTCTAACCACTCAGCCGTAGCTGCCCTTGTTCATCAACAGCCCAAGCCTTGGCTCGAACTGCATGTTAACATTGTCAATGTTGCTAGTTTTCGGTGACTTGGATGAGGCAGCAGAGGATGAACAAACATCTCAGCTAAGATACCACTTGGCTCTGTGTTCAGTGTGACTCTACTTGTGCTTTTTCTGCCTTAGACATAAACTGTTCACCCTCATTAACAAGTCCTGCTACATGTATATATGCGTGAGTGTGTATATATATATATATATATATATATATATATATGTATATACTGTATATATACTGTATATATTTTTTTACATATATATATTTACATATACAGGTAGTCCTCAACTTACGAACGGGTTCCGTACCTACAAACCGTTCGTAACTCGATTTTAACGTAAGTCAGAACTCATTATACTGCGCC
>JARVGQ010069993.1:0-10320 GCA_031762355.1 Hypsolebias martinsi | reverse complement strand
AGCTGTTAAGCCTAAAAAATTTATTTTAAAAATTATCACCATTTAATTAACAACAGGTTTACTTCTGCATCAGTCTCTTAAGTCTAGGGGCTTAAATTATTCCATTCTTCAACTGCAAATGTGGGCTGCACAAAATCACTCCATGGCCCACAAATGGCCCCTGGGCTGCACTTTGGACACCTCTGATGTATAGTTACAGTTTTAAGTAAAATCTAAAGAAATAAATGATTCAAAATGTGTCACAGATTTTATTTTACCTGTTTTTTGCAGCCTACACTTAAATCAAACAGTTTCTTAGTGTGTAGGTGTCAAAGTCAGTTTTCCAGCCTCTTTTTTAGATTCAGACTTTCATCTTTAAAGATAAAATATTTGTTTTTATTTTTTGTTTGTTAAAGACAAAGTAATAAAGCCCAACAATCAATTATAAAAGGAACAACTGCATCATAATCACTTTCGAAATACTAAATTTAAGCACTTCTCAAATTTAGTGGATTAAAAATTACCGGTAAGCATTTTTGAGTACTTCCAGTACAAGTATGTTCCTTGTATCCAGCTGATGTCTGGGTACTTGTATAAGTGAAATATCTGCCTGGCGTTGTTCAGGCCAGCATGTTAGGACAACTCTGAGAAGACTACCTGAAGGTGAGGGATGGTGTCTGGAAACAGGCTGCTGCCAGGAACAATCACTTGGACGTCTCCTCCGGCCAGGTTGACGACCTGCAGGAGACATTCCCCTGCAGGGGCTGGCTCCACCACCGTTTTCTAACAGGAGGAACAGGACACCCACTGAATATCAGAGAGCAGCTTCTCTCGATTTCTAGCACATCAGAAACATTCATCATGGAAGGAGACGTGCAGGTGCATCTAAAGAAAATTTGAATCCGGTGACAAAGTTCCAGATTTTTGTCAATCACTTCAGAAAGTGAAACTCAAATATTCATCACACACAGAGTGAAACATGTCAAGCCTTTATTTCTAGTAATGTTGATGCTGATGGGTAATTTGTTAAAATGCACCTGTAAACCATAAGGTGTTGGCACAGAGTCAGAAACAATGCACCGTACAGAGATGGTGACGACTCTACGCCTGTTTGTGTTTAACTACGACAGTAAATGAGATAGTTTTTGGAGAAAACGGCACAACTCATGACTTCTGACCAAACCTACCACAACGTTGACCTCCACCAGTGTGGCTGCTCCGAAGGCGAGGGCTGCAAAAATCATCCCCGTGGCCATTTTCCTGAGAGGCCTGAAGGCAGAACAGTCAGTAAAACAGTCAGAGAACATTTTGTCCCAACAGTCCTGAGCATCCTCACCTGCTTTGACTTCACCTCCAAGTTAACAAGCAGTGCACAAATGTCCCCCGTGTGTTTTTCTAGACTGGAACTGAACAGTGAACCTAAATGTTTTTGGTGCAAGACATTCAAGTGGGTGTAAGTTTCACTGTGTAGGTTTAACTTTCTGCTTGTCCAAGCCACCACAGAGTGACGGACCCTGGAGCAATTTTATCCACAAACAGATGCAACGGTGGAGCAGGTGGGGTGGCCACCCGTTAATGTTGGGCCGCCCCAATCGTTTGAAGAAACTATACTTTTAAGCAATATAAAAACTAGAAATGATTGGTCAGTGGTGGCCATCTTGGAATTTGATAGCAACGTCATTTTTGACAGTGGCCTTTCTTTCATCAAGCCAAACACCAAAATGGAAGTGCTCACAAAGTCTGCACACAGTATACAGATATATATCATACCACACCACTATTTTATAAATTTTATTTATAAAGCACTTAAAAACAGTAACAAGGCCGACCAAAGTGCTGTACAGCAAAAACAAGCAAACATAGATCCACAGTTAAAATCAACTCACACCGCGTCAAAAGCCAGGGAATTAAAGTGAGTTTTTAAACTAGACTTTAAACCAGTGAGCGGGGGAACCTGCCTGACATGCAGTGGTAACTCATTCCACAGTTTTGGACCTGCAACAGAGAAGATTCTGTCAACTCTGAGCTTAAAACGAGTTCCTGGAACCAACAAAACATCTGGTCTGACGTCACAGAACGCTGTGGGAGATATGGCTGCAGCAGATCAGACAGACAGGAGAGAGCAGAACTGTTCTTTAAAACCAACAGAAGGGTTTTAAAATGAATTTGAAAGTGAACTGGGAGCCAGTGAGGGGAGGCCAGAACTCTCTTTTGCCTGCACCAGTTAAAAACCAGGCCGAAGCATTTTGAACCAGTTGTAAATGCGATGGAGTTCTGACTGATTCCAAAAAGAAATGCATTGCAGTGATTGAGCCTGGATGTTATGAAAGCATTAATTACTGTCTCAAGGTTAATTTAGACCGTGTGGACCAATTTAGACAGCTGCCTCAACTGGGAAAAACAAGATTTAACAATCATGTTTACATCATGACTGTTCAGCTGCATGGAAGGATCCATTTTCACTCCCGGATCAGTGACAACTTGTTTCTCTAACGGTGCTAGAGAGGAAAAGGTCAATACAGTGGCTCCTGATTGTGACAAAACAACATGACTTCTGTCTTCTTCTCTTTAAAATTTAAGAAACTTAAAGGTATCCAGTCCCTGATGTCAACCAGGCAGTCAAGAAGAGGTTGAGTAGAACGTGCACCAGTGACTTCAAGCTGCCACCGTCTAGTATTTTGATGCAAAAACCCAATTTTCATTAACAACCTTTATTACTCCTCTGTACTACTTTCTGTATTGAACTTTTTATTTTTATTTTATTACTCCTCGATGTAGCCACACAAAATGGGCATCGGTGCCTCACTTGTTGTTAAATTGATCATGCTCACAACATGGACGGACGAAGGTATTCTGCCTCTTCGCTCTGCGACGGGAACAAAGACTCGTCTATTTATTCTAACTGATGACTAATTGTTTGAATACATTTTTTTAAACACAGGTTATGTGATAAGACTGTGATGCAATAAGGGTCAGTAAAACTTGAGATAAATAAAATGATATTCCAGTTTCAAAGCATTATTTGAAAATAAATCTATATTAAAATGCCTTAAGATAGCTGAAGTTATGTAAAAATTATTTATTCTCTATATGTCTTAGGTTACACTGAGAGTATTGTTCTATAACTGTGTGTTGAACAGATAACCGTGCACGTTTCCTCACCACACATCTGTTGTTTTAATGCAAACAAGGGGTTTTAAAAAAACGTAAAGAAAAACTCTGCAGTGCCAAAAATCTGCATTCACGTGAATAAATTACACATTTACTCAGAAGTTGCTACATTTGAAAAACACACGGTCAATATTTTGCGCACGCAGTCTCATTTCACCATGAACGCAGATCTCGTTTGGAGTCGTTCGGTGTTGATGGGATTCTTGCAGAGGGGCGTGAAGCTCCACTGTGGACTGATACCTGTTCTCAGGTGTTGCTTAAATAAGTTCCTGCTTGATAAAGAAACTAATCTCAGGCCTAAACTGGACGACTCCCTCTGACATTAAAATAAATTCTCTTTATATGTGCAGAATCCTTAAGTGTTCTTGAATGCTGTCTTTATAATTAAAATAAAGGTTGGATTTGCTTTAATAAACCTGCAGGATGTTCAAAGACCTCAAGAGTTAAATGAGTTGCAGCCTTTGTGTCTCAGCGTGAAGTCACATAGTATTTTTTTTTTTTGTTAGTCGGCCTCTAAAAGCCTTGGGCTGTCGTAAAGACGGGAGTCTCCAAAACAGGAGGGCTTTGCTCACGTGATGTTGACTCGGCACAGGCCAACGAGCGGATACACGACGAGGTCAAAGATGGGCACAAAGAGCAGGATCATCAGAGCATTCAGCATCTAGACAGCAGAGAGAAAACATTAACTTTAAAACGATTCTATAAAACTTCCCCAAACTCATAAAATCAAAGAGGCTGCCTGTTGGTCCCAGTGACTGTAAAACGATGGGACGACGGCAGCGATAAGCGACACTACAACATCGGTTTACTTTACAAACACCTGAAAGTGTACTGAAGTTTGTTTAAAAAAAAAAAAAAGGTTTTTATCTTATTCAAGAAGAATCTTGCAGCTTTCATCGTGTCTTTCAGGGCAGCGTCTCAACAGATCACTGTCATTTATACGGTTTAAACAGATCACAATCATTTACAGACACGTCAAACTTTAACACCTTTATCCGCCCGACACAAACTGTCACAACAAGCCACAATATTCCAACACAAGCTTTACAGTTTGTACTTTATTAGTTCATGTCCGATGAACGTCGCAGCTGTGTGAACGGAGGCGTCAGGCAGGAAGGAAACAGCTAAAGAGATACAGCAGCTGCACGAGATGAGTCTCTCTCTGGACTGGAATTGAACCGGCAACGCAAGTAAACCATGTTTTTAGTGCACCATGTTCAAGCGTGTATAAGGTTCATTATTATATATTGCTTGTAGCGCAGAGTGACGGATCCTGCTGAGTGGAGGGAGAAGTTTTATCCACCAGCAGAACCAGCACCTCAAGCGTTTCAGGAAACTATAATATAAAATCTAGAAATCAGTTTCATCACGTGATCAGGGCGGCCGGTTGCATTTTGATGTGGCAGCCCAGTTTTTGATAGGGACCTGTTTTACACCTACTGTAGATGCCACATACCAAAATGGAAGTCAGTACCGGTATCTCTTATTCTTAAAGATATCATGCTCACAACATGCACAGATGGACAATATCACCCTCTTCACTCTGCAGCACGGCACAACTACAGAACGATGCTGCGATAGTAGTTTATCTGCACTGGCGACAAATCTGACCCACAAGATCAAGAGTATATAGGATGCATAAACTCCACAAACTACACGTCCCACAATGCACAGCTTCTCAAAAATGTTCATGCTTTTTAAATTGTTTTTCAGTCATCTGTTTTGACACATAAATAAGATAGTTTGTGTTCATACTTCAGCATTTTAGTTTAAATGTTTGACATTTAGAGATTTATTTATCCTTTTTGGAAAGTTGCCCCTCAAAATAAATATGTTTTTTCAGTTTATCTTCAGATGAATATGAGTTTGACGTCTCCAAAGTGTGTAGCAACAACTAGCATGGCAGGAGCACAAATGTAAAAAAAAATAAAATAAAAGATTCTGCAAAGGACAATAACGCGTTAGGCCCTCTTCCTCTGCGTGAGGACCATGCCGTCAGAAGGTGGATGATTCTGGCAGGGTTTTGTGTCTTCAGGGGGCAAACTCCTCATTGCACATGAAAGCATGACAGGCTGTGGAGGGCTTGATGCACAGAACCTCTACAGCTGAAGTTAGCAGCATATTAAGGTGCAGCATGGGTGGGTGTGGTGGCAGTCGAGCCTGAATGCACCTGAGTGGCTCCATCTTAAAGTAACTGGCCTCACGATAAGGCTCCGACAGTGACACGGTCGTGGAAATAACCAAGCACAGATACTATATTCACATCTGCATCCTGACACGGTCCAAAAGAGTGATAGCAGCTCAGCATCATGGTTGCCATTAGTCTGAAGGAAGCTTTCTGACGTTGCTGAAGTCCAACCACATTCTAAAGGTCATGAAGATGAATGATGAGGTCATCATCTGGTATGAAGGAAGCCTGATGAAGTAAACGTGATGAGTAGCCAATCAGAAGAGGACAGACCGTTTTAAATGAGCTGTGTTCTCCGTATAGTTACTGAAGACCAGCTGTGAAGTTTAAATAACTCATTAAACAAGGCTGGCTCTGCATTATTTGTTAGATCATTCCCTGTGTTGGTTGATTTAACACATCATTGCTTTGTTGTTGTTGTGCGACAGGAAGCAGAGAGGCTCCCATGCTCTCCATGTTCTTACTGGTCAGCTCGACCCTCGTTATCGAGAACTCCCAACGAGTCGGCTGCAGGCTAAATCTAAAAGAGTTTCATTTGGATGCAAAATAAGTTTATACAACCACATGTGGGACAAACTACAGGCACTTTGAGACTGGTTTTATTTCTGGTGATTACAAACTCTAAAGAGCGTAAAAAGCATAAATTCTACAAACTTAAAAGTAATGTGATTTTAAAATAAAAGGTGCAGAACGAGAGAAAATAAGAAAGTATTCAAAAAATACAAATATTTTCCTAAATAATTCAAGATGTAAATATCAATTCATGAGTGTCCGTTTGTATTTTGGGTATCTGAAAGCTCTAAAATCTTTATTTTTTGTATTTATTTGTATTTTCAACAAGCGGTGCGAGGGTTTGGTTCCCATTGCTGGCAGCAAGTCGGACCCTTCAGGGTGGGAGCTGGACTCCACCAGGGCTGCCTGTTGTCACTGGTTCTGTTCATAACTTCCATGGACAGAACTTCTCGGTGCAGCCAGGGTGCGGAGGGAGTCCGGTTCGGTGGCCTCAGGATTCCATCTCTGCTCTTTGCAGATGATGTGGTCCTGTTGGCGTCATCGTGCCGTCATCTTCAGCTCTCACTGGAGTGGTTCACAGCCGAGTGTGAAGCGACCAGGATGAGATCCAGCACCTCCAAATCCGAGGTCATGGTCCTCAACTGGAAAAGGCGGATTGACCACTCCTGGATGGTTGGGGAGCTTTGAATGGAGGCGTTCAAGTATCTTGGGTTTTTGTTCACGAGTGAGGGAAGAATGGAGCGTGAGATCAACAGATGGATTGGTGCAGCGTCTGCAGTATTGTGGACTCTGTCCTGGTCCATTGTGGTGAAGAGGGAGCTGAGCTGTATGGAGAAGCTCTCTACCAGTTGGTCTATGTTCCTACCCTCAGCTCTGGTCTTGATCTCTGGGTAGAGATGGATACAGGATACAGGAGGTTGAAATGAGTTTCCTCTGCAGGGTAGCTGGACTCTCCCTTAGAGACAGGGTGAGAAGTTCAGTCATCAGGAGAGACTCGGAGTAGAACCGCTGCTCCTCCACATCCAGAGGAGCCAGTTGAGGTGGTTCAAACATCTGGTAAGGATGCTCCCTGGACGCCTCCCTCGGGAGTTGTTTCGGGCATGTCCGACTGGGAGGAGACCCCGGGGAAGACCCAGGACACGCTGGAGAGACCAAGTCTATCTGTTGACCAGGAACACCTTGGAGTCCTCCCAGAAGAGCTGGAAGTGGAGGCTGTGGAAAGATGTTTGGGTCTCCCTGCATTAGCTGCTGCCCCACGACCCGACTCCAGAACAAGTGGAAGATGATGGAATGATTTGCATCTCTCTTCTAGACATAAACTATTGGATCAGCATCGCTTTATGTCTGAACATCCAGTGGTAAATTATTAGAGCACGTACCTGCATCTGATCAGGCTGAATAATGAAGGATTTTCCCTGTGATAAAAACAGACAAGAATTTAAATTTTAACTTTGTTAATCCCAACCTGATGACTATATGATTCATCAAAGTCATAAACAATGTTATTTACTGCAGTAAAACAACAAACCACCGCAGCGTTCAAACCATTCCTTCACTTTATGGGACATCTGGTGCAAAACAGATTTATGCTCAAATCCACCCACTGATATAGAAGTGCAAACGTCAGCAGCTTTGATATTTTGACATGCTTGTGTTAGGTAAGGAAAACTCTTACAAAAGCCAGGTTCATCCTTGTGGCTTGAATAGTCCAACGGGAACCCTGCAGGAAAAACAAAAAGATTTTTAATGTAAAAGCTTCAGAGTTAGATCAGCGAAACGATTTAACCACCAGTTAAATAAGTGACTTTAAATCTATACATTTTGTTTGCTTTGTTCGTCATATCTGACCCAGTCAGTCGACTGTAAAATGAACGATACTCTCAAGTTACAGTCAGGAATGCTGAGCGTGGTTTTGAGGTTTTCTAAAGTGAACTGTTCATGCCGACGGCAGACTCAGTAACAGAGAGTTATGCAGAGCTTCAGGAGATGTTGGCAGATTATCTACAGCAGGTCCACCTTCTGAAGGATGAGACCTGATTTCAGTCTCTTTTGTTCCTGTTAGAAAGTTATAGCACCTAAAACTTTGGAGCATATTGTGATGAACGATGTCATAAAGAAAATCTAAATAAATTAAACTTGTACTCTGATCACACAGCTGAAGACAATAAAAACACAAGTCTTCCATTTCTTAAAGAAATACAGATGACGTCATGCCAGACTTTTAGGAACAGGCAGCAGGTCGATGTCTCCCGTCACTGAGGGACTTGAATAATGAATGTTTGTAGTTTTCCAGATGAGTGTTTTTGTTTCGGACTGGAAATGAACAAAGAACGTGAATAAACCTAAATGTTTTTGGTGCAAGACATTGAAGTGTGTCAGAGTTACACTGTGGAGAACAAAAGAAGGAGTTTTTTTGTTTGTTTGTTTGTTTGTCCAAGGTGGTGCATTGTGTCGGATGCTGGCAAGTGGAGGGAGCAATTTTATCTTCCACCAAGAGCAATGATGGAGCCAGGGGGTGGCCAATGGTGGCCTTGGCCACCACAGATTAATTTAGGTCTAGCCCACCAGCCACCCCATTCATTTGTGGAAACTAGACTTTTATGCAATAATAAATAAATAAATAAATAATAGAAAGCATATGCATCTTATGTGAAGGTTTGGTTTGTGCTTTGAGCACTCAAAATCAGCTGATTTCCGAGCTCAACCGTAAGATATAATCAATTTGTGAGAATCGCAGGCCACTTGCAGCTTCTCGGACTTGCCAGTATGTTGGGGGTGAACTTGGCGGAAGCTAATAAGCATGGACCAGTGGAATGTCCACAAATCTGATCATTTTGGATTAAAAGTACCAGCAGAACTCAAGGCTGACAAGAAACAACATTCTGCCTGAAAAAAAATCAACAACTGTGGCTTCTCTGAATCTGACTCCCCGTTCAGCCTTGAAGCAGGCCAACATCAAATTTCTCCTGGAATATGTGTAAACTAAGAAGGCTCTGCTCTATCGGTCCTCCGTGCAACCACCCACCCCCACGAGAACTTCTGTGAACACTTATCAGAGCTGTACTGGCTGATACCAACATCTCAACAGGACTATGGTCTATCTAGAAGTGCTTCATGGACAAATCTCATCGTCTTGCTGTCAAATACAAATGTAATGTGTTTATAAATGTGCTTGTTGGTAGAGTTTTTTGACGTCTTAAATCGTGATCTGATAAGGACAAGGTGTAAAGAGATCATTTTTGTAATCCTACTATCATTTATTTCCTCACGGCCTTTCCCCTTTTCAGTCTAAAGGATAAGGGGTCACGCTTTTAGGAGCAGCAGCAACATGCACTCCGCCCATCTTTCGGACGACCGTATGAACATAATCTCACTGTACTTTGGTGCAATGATAATAAAGTTTATTTTGATTTTGAGTCTGATAATGTTCTCAAATGATAAGGCTGGCTGGTTTACATATTTATATGGCAGTGGCCATCTTGAATTTTGACGTGGCACCGCAGTTTTCAATAGGAAACTTTCTTACATCTAGATGCAGCTAGATCCAAAATAGAAATTGGCCCATTGCTTATTTTTGGCCCAATCATTTCAGAAAACTGTACTTTTGACTCATATTAAAGTATAATTTCCTCAAATGATTATTGGGTGCACCTTATCTGTAGTTTGTCTAAAAGAGGTCTCTCTCGTAAATGTCTCCTCGTGACTCAGTGAGACTAACCTATATAAATAAAGGCTGAATGGATGTCTATGTGTTAGCAAAATATATAATAATCCTCTATTGTACAGACCCTTTAAAAAAATTAAATTCATGGAAAATGTTGCAGGGCATGAATGTTTTAAACTGTGACACACTAATCATCTACTAAACTCAAAGCACCAGCACAGGTTTCCACAAGTGTCATTAAATTGCTTCAGTTTGGTTCAATATGGGGAAGACTGCAGACATAACTGGTCAGAAGACCATCATTGATCCCTGCATAGGATGGGAAAGCCACAAAAGTTCATAGCTAAGGAGGCTGGCTGTTCACAGAGCGCTGTGTCCAAGCATATCAATGGAAAGTCTGGTGGAAGGGCAAAATGTGGCAGGAGAAGATGCACCAGCAAAAGAGATGACCGTGGGCGTCAGTGGATTATCAAACAGAAGATTCCAGAATCTGGCAGAGATCCAGAACGAGTGGAATGAGGCGGGAGTCAGTTTCAAAAACCACCACATTCAGATGCATCCAGGAGATGGACTACAACAGTCGGGTTCCTCTGTCCTCTTTTCCAGTGAAAGTAAAGTGTGTCTTTCATTCAGAAATCAAGGTCCAAGGGTTTGGAGGAAGAAGGGTGAGGAACAGAACCATACTGCTGGAGGTCCAGTGTGAAATATCCAGTCAGTCATGATTTGGGTGCAATGTCCAGTGCAGGTGTTGGTAAACTCTGCTTTCTTAAATCGAAGATCACTGCAACATCTACCAGAATGTTTT